>VZRI01000748.1:0-13648 GCA_013397515.1 Upupa epops | reverse complement strand
GAGAGGCTGAGGGACTTGGGGCTTTTTAGTCTGGAGAAGAGAAGACTTAGGGGAAATTTGATAAATGTTTATAAGTACCTGAAGGCTGGCCAGGAAGGAGGGGACAGGCTCTTTTCACTTGCTCCCTGTGACAGGACAAGGAGCAATGGGTGTAAGTTGCAGCAGAGGAGGTTCCACCTCAACACAAGGGGGAACTTCTTTGCTGTGAGGGTCACAGAGCACTGGAACAGACTCCCCAGGGAGGTCGTGGAGTCTCCTTCTCTGGGGACTTTCAAGGCCCGCTTGGATGCGTTCCTCTGTGATGTGTTAGATAGTTTTGTCCTGCTCCGGCAGGGGGGTTGGACTCGATGATCTCTTGGGTCCCTTCCAACCCCTAACATCGTATGATCCTATGATCCTATGATAAGCCTTTCTTGAGAGCAGGGTCTCCATTGGCTTTTTGAGTTGTTACACAAATTACTCTTAACAATAAGTTCAGTATGGTCTGGTACTTTTAATAATACATATGAGGGTTTTTTGTTGAAGTGGCCTTGATGTATTACAGTGGAACAAGTGATTGTTCCAGGAAGTTATGAATGAGTCAATACTACTTCTACCACAAGCCTTAGGAAATTCCACTATAGAAGTTCCTGTGCGGAAACCTAATGTATGAGCTTCCTTTATAAAATAATGATTTTTAAAAGTATAATTGTAAATTAAACATTTGTTTCAGAAACCCTTGTTTCCTCAAAAAATCTACTTACTAAGTAAACATATTTTAGTTAGCAGTTCAGCAACATCAGTATTTACATAATGAAGATTATCTTTTGTTTTAATTTCAGTGGGATGTCTCTTAAATTTAATTATGTATGTACCATAAGCCTTTTTAAATGTCTATCAATTATATCTGTCCCTATTATTAGTTACCAGACACCCTAACACTATCATTCAGGAAAATAACAATACCCTTTTTTTTCCTACTAATTCTTTCATTCAAGTCTAATGTAACATTGGGAAAGAGCTCCACACATATTTAATGTGGCTTTTAAAACTGATTTATGTAAAATGAGTAGAAGTGAAAAGTGGGGAATACACCAGTATTAGACAAGGAAATTTAAGGCATTTGACACAGTGTCACATAGGATCCATGAGGCCAAACTGAGGCAGTGTGGACTGGATGATTGGGGTAGTGAGGTGGATCATGAACTGGCAGCAGGATAGAAGCCAGAGAGTAGTGGTCAATGGGACAGAGCCTAGTTGGAGGCCTGTATCTAGTGGAGTCTCCCAGGGATAAGTATTGGGACCAGTCCTTTCCAATCTATTCATTAATGACTTGGATGAGGGATTGGGGTGCACTGTCAGCAAGTTTGCTGATGACACAAAAGTGGGTGTTGTCACTGACACCTCAGCAGACTGTGCTGCCATTCAGCGAGACCTGGACAGGCTAGAGAGCTGGGCAGAGNTCTTGTGGCCAAGAGGGCCAACAGCATCCTGGGGGGGGGGGGGGGGGGGTATCAGAAGGGGGGTGGTTAACAGATCAAGGGAGGTTCTTCTCCCCCTCTGCTCTGCACTACGGAGACCACATCTGGAGTACTGTGTGCAGTTTTGGGCCTCTCAGTTGAAGAAGGACACAGAGCTGCTGGAGGGAGTCCAGTGTGGAGCAATGAAGATGAAGGAAGTAGAACAACTGTGTTATGAGGAAAGGCTGAGGGATCTGGGTCTCTTTAGCTTGGAAGAGTCTGAGGCATGATCTCATGAATGTCTATAAATATGTCAGGAGTGGATATCAGGAGGATGGAGCCCAGCTCTTCTCAAGGTCATCTAGTGATAGGACAAGAGGCAGTGGGTGCAAGCTGGAACATGGGAGGTTCCATATAAATACCAGAGGGAACTTCTTCATGGTGATTGTATCCATGGATAGCATTGGAACAGGCTGCCCAGGGGGTTTGTGGAGTCTTCTGTGGAGAGGTTCAAGACCCACCTGGATATGTTGCTGTGTGACTTGCTCTAGGTGATCTTGTTGTGGCAGGGGGATTATACTAGATGATCTTTTGAGGTCCCTTCTGATCCCTAATGATTTTAGTATTCTATGTTTGTGGAACCGTGGCTAACTGATATAAGATGTTTTAGTTTGTGACAAGCTTTGTTAATAATGTGTTCGATGTGTAAGTGTGTATTCCACTCCTGCATGTCAAGTTGTGAGACTGCATGGACTCGGCTGAGAACACACTGTTGCAGTCCTGAAACTTACTCAAACTCATTGTCAGTTGATGTGAATTAAAAACAGTTCTTCATTTCTTTTCACTACTTACTACTGGGTGTTACTGCAGCTTCAGTGGTTTTCTAAATCTTGATATCCAGACAGTGGTTACATGAAAGTCTGGATGCAGGTTCAGTTATTTAACATGTAGAGGGAATGGAGGACAGTGGATCCTAGTGGTAATTTCTGGTGGCTTTTCTAAACAACTTTAACTGCATTTTGGTTTTCTTTTTAATATTTTTGCTTGCTTTTAAATATTCATTTCTGTTACTCTAGAGGACATATGAGAATTGGATTTTACTGACAGAAGAAGTATCTTAATTCTGTAGTATGTTCAGATCAAACAAACATTGAGATCTGAGAAACAATGCAGTCATAGGCTGAGTTCGAAGACTGGTAACACTTGGTAATGCATGAGTGTGGACTACTTTTCAAAGCTATTTAATTCAGTGTGACTGCAGTACTGCAATATTCAAAAGTTGCTCAGATAAATCAGCTGTTACAATACAAAAAAGAATATTAATTTATGGAAGTTTATTACATTCTTTAATTATTTGTGGGCTTAACACTACTTCAAGATGTAAGTAAAATTAAAATTAATTCAGTTAATAGGATTTATATACTTCAAATATAGAAAGTACCACCTGAAAAATTAGGCCTCTACTTATAACAAGAGTTGAAGGATGGGAAATAGCTTGTTGCTATGTTCTTAATTTTAGCTACTTGCCTGCTGCAAATTAGAATTTTTTCGTTGAGTTTGGTAGGAAAAAAGAACACAGAATTGATAAGTTTCATCTTCAGATTTTTAATTAGTTTAGGTTGACAAAAACATGAAAAATGTTTAAGATTAAAAAGATTACTGAATTGCTGACACTTTCTCTTGTAGACTTTTCTCTCAAACATGTAGTTTAGTCATAGAATCTTTCTGAAGCTTGTGTTTGTGTTTATGAATTGTGAGTTGTAGTTTAAATTTTAAATTTAGATTTTATTTTAATATTGCTTAGAAGCAAGAGAGAATACCTCCAGATGCCAAGTTGCTATACATGCCAAGATCCTGCCTATGCAGTGAAAATGGTGTGTATGTACTGCATAGCTTGCTGTTACTTTCCTTACTTATGTATTGGTTTTGGGGGATGCTTGTTTATTTGTTGTTTCTGAAGTATGCCAGCCATGGAAAAAGTGAAGTTAAAGATTTATTGATCATTTGTACTTCGGGATGTTGAAACATTATTCTCTTAATCTTCAGAGATGTCTTGTGGGTTTAATAGGCACATTGCCTAAATAAAAATATCTGTAAAGACGTATCAGTTAACCTCTATGTCATCCTATTATCAAGAGATAATTTTGTGCTTGCTTTGGTTATTTTAGATCAGTGTGCAGGCCAGGCAAGGAATTCTTAAAGGGATTGTAGATGCAGAAAATTTTTGTTGCAGTAGACATGTGACCTTGATTGCATGAACTTTGTCGTGACTGTAAATACATTTCCTGTTTATCTCCTGCCTTACTGAGTGAAAGTCTGTGTCTAAAATCTAATGAATTCTCTGATATGCTTGTTTCCTGCAGCAAGCCATCATTCCTGGTCCACCCTTCCTGGTTGGAGCATGCATTGTTCTTCTGGCTTTTCTAGTTGCCTTATTTATTCCAGAGCACAGCAAAGATAGCAGTACCAGAAAACACAGTATCAGCGGTACTCTGAGTAGCAACCTAGACCGAAGTAGTGAAGAGGACATTGAACCACTGCTGCAAGATAGCAGCGTATGAAGGCCAACATCTGAGGAGACAAAGTAATGCACAGAATTGCCACTCTGTAAGCTTAGTGGGGATATACAGCATATCTAACCTCTGAAAAGAAGGAAGCTGGGTATCAGGGAAGGTCCCATGCTATATGATACTTGAGGCTGATACCTTGCTTGCAGTAGGATTTGTTTAGCATGGCAGGTCACAGTTAGGTGTGATTCTGTCCAATATTGGACAAAGCCTGGTGTTGACTGTAAACCAGAATATACAGACATCATGGGATTTTTTAAAGCCTGAATGTTCAGTTCCCAAAGGAATGCAAAATAATACATTTTGAAGCAGAACAGTTTCTGCCACCATTGTTAAAGGGTTTTTTTTGCGTTTCTTATTCCTTTTGTCTGCATGTATGCCACATAGTCCTTACAGCGTGAGAGCAACTCATCGATATATTATAATAGAAAGAATTAAATTTCCTGAAGACACCTTATCAAGTATGAGTTAGTATCAAGAAGTCCAGTAGTTACCAGAAAGCAGCACTGAAAGTGATATCATTTCTGAGGGTGTGTGATCACACATAACACTTGTTACCCATAAATGAAGGTAATATTGAAGTCTTAAACACACAGTTGGAACTGTTAGTTCTGAGCAGTTAAATCCAGGTGGCACTTGAGAGCAATGGTCACATTAATATTTTACGATAAAGATTAGCATTTTAAGTGTAAAATGGACAGTGTCAGAAATATCGACCCTCCAGACCTGAGGCAGGAAAAACTAGGTGCCTGAGTTGTTTACATCAAGAAATATGTATATTGTATTTTGTCACTTCTCACATAAGTTTTCTTTCCTATTAATTCTTCTCACTCATGCCTTAACTGCTTCTTAGTTTTTAGTTACTAATTATATCTAGCCTTCAAGTAACTGTCTTACCTGCTGACTTTCATGGATATATTAATATCAAATTTCCTTTAAAAAAGATGCTTTAAAGGAGTTATGAATGGCCACAAATGTATTTTTAGAGACATTTTATGAAGAATACAGAGTTTTATCTATTTTACTGCAGTTTAAATGGACCATTAAACCAGACTTCATTAAAGTACTCCTATGAATGTTTTATATGTATGCAATATATGTAGATATTTGTAATGAGTTTTAATTCTTTCAGATGGGGGGGGCTATGTAAATCACGTATTTATAAATGTAATGAGGCTACTGACAGAGATGCAGTTTTTTACAAAGTATTGTGTATCGACTGAACAAAATCCAAAAATATATATTTTTGAAACTTGTTCCACATGGAGCAGAGATGACAAACCTTTTGTACTATGAAGTTTGGTTTTTAAGTTAATAAGCTTCCTAATGCATAATAAATGTACATCTTAAGCCTTCTAGGTTTTGTGTGTAAATGTGTATTCTTCCACTATTGTGCCTTCCCTGCTTTGAAACAGTTATAGTACCTAAATTATTATTGTACAGTTGTGTTTCTGTCATCAAGCATGGTGAAAAACTTGCTTTTTCATCTGGTGTCTAACTTGGTCGCCACTGGGGTGGAGAAATGAAAATGGTGGAAGTGAGTCTGTTTAAATAAACATAAGAGCATTGCTGATCTGTATAGTACTACAGAATTAAGATGCTTTTTTTCTCATGAGGCTTAAAAGTTTCTTTTTATTTCAATTACTTTGCATTCAAGCTTGAGCTTTATGCTGGATATTTTCTTATTTTTGCGGCAGGCCCGACTGTGGTCAAGTAGATTTTGCATGGTCCTTAAGACAATCGAATAGATTGTCTTAAACTTGATATGAAACTTAGGAGGTCATGGAGTATGTTAAAGTAACAGGTATCAAATTTATTACACAGCTGGAGTATTATTAAGAGTATCAGATTTGAATTTTTAAAGTAGAATCTCATAATTATGGAATATTTTGGGCTGGAAGGTTCTTTTTAGATCTTGGATCAGAGTTATCTTTCACTATATGCCACTTCCAGGGATGTGGCATCCACAGCTTCTCAGCACCTTCACCAAATAAAAGCACAAGTGTGTGGCTGCCTGTGTTTGATAAATGGTGATGCTAATTTTTCAAGCCAATCAACCAGTTTTGCAGAGGTGTTTGTAAGAGTCCTGTCTTCAGGTTATCCATCAATTGTTCTTGCAAGCTAACTAGAAACTTCTTGAATTGTTTTGGTGTTTTGTTTGTTTTGTTTTGGGGTTTTTTTGTTTTTTGTTTTTTTTTTAAATAAATGGATTGCAAATCCACAAAAAAATGTTCCTTTGAAAGACTTTTACATGTTCAGTTGTTTCCAAATTCAGGGGTGGATTTTTATGCCTAACACCATAGTTCTGAGACCCTGAGTAAAGGCCTCTTTGTCTCAACATGGTCTTGTTATGAACAGGCCTCCTCTCCCCACTCCAAGGCCAGAGCAGGAGGACATGGAGCATTCCCAGATGCAGTCCCCCAGCACTACAGCATTCTCAGCCTTGAGACTCCAGATGGGCTCTGTCTGGTATATCAGTAACTGGCCCTCCCTGCAAGATTTAACAAGCCCAGATGACTCTTATTTGGGAGCCCACATCCAGTTCCCCTGCATGGTTTAGGGAGGCTGCCTTACTATGCCTGGGACAAGATAACCAAACATTTTTTTTGACCTTTGGCCTTCAAAATTACTTAAACAGCAGAGAAATATCTGAAGACAAATAACTGCTTTCAGACAGAGAGAATAGCCCCTGCCATGAAAGGGAGGGGATGGCAACACAGGACAGAGTGCACCATTAGGCTTAAAAAGGAAGCTTCTAAACCAGGATTTGGACCTTTGCCACCAAAGATCAATATCACTAGGATGTGATTGGACCTATCAGTGACTCAGTGAGAACAAATCTCTGCAGTGGTATATCCTCTCCACCCCTGTCCATTGTCCCCTTTCCTTCTTACATCACCATGGTGTGTAAGTGTGCTGTTGAACAATAAAGCTGTGGTAGTGCATACCACTGGGTGCTTTCACCTTTTTTTTGCATTTTAAGATCGCAATTGATTGAACCTATCACAAGTCTGCCCTTTACATTTCAGACTGTGACACACTTTTGTACTACTTGTCACAATGAAAATCACATAATGGTGGAAACACTTCCAAACTTCTCTTTTCAGAGTGGTCTCTTCATACAATGAGTTTCTTTAAAAAAAAAACCCTGATACTTTCTTACTCCTTGTTGAAATGACACCTTTACCTTGAAGAGACAGATTAGATGTTTTTATTTTTCTGAAATACTGTCCTAGGTGGTACAGTACTGACAGGCCTTTTTCATCACAGAGAAGGTTGGCAGATTTGGATTGCTTGTGTACTTGGACAGGAGTATGACAAGTGTTTCAAGCTCTGTGCCATGAGATAACCAGTGAAGCTGTGATACAAAAGCCTTCATGGTCACTTCCACTGTCTTGAAAATATTCTATTAAATAACCTTGTTTTCATAAAACTAACCACATTGATCACATGTTATAATACTGTGTTCACTTCTGGCTCCAGCTGAGTTGTTGCACTAGGTTGCCCATGACTGAATTTCTGTTGTTGCTGTAATCTTACTCCAGGATTGTTTTTTAGTCGTATCAGCCACTCTACTAACAGTGATGCACAGCTCTTCCATAAAGCATATTTTTTTAGTAAAGACACAGCTTACTGTTATGAATGTAACTTCTCAAGTGATCTTCACTGACTGACAAGGTAATAGTTATTAATGTATTTCATTATTCATAATGTGTTTGAGCAGAAGTGTCAGCCATGCAATTTTGTTGTTCATGGCCCTGAGCCTCCTGAATTTTTGAAAGAATCTTTTAAAACCACTTCATCATATTTTGAGGGTTAGTTTAGTTACAAGTAAATGCAGTAATCTGCAGAGCCACTTAACTGGGCACATGTGTAGACTGCAATAAGCGAAAGTGTGTGAACAAGTGAGGAAGTCGCTGTTAATCTCCCTTAGTCTTGTGAAGTACCCACTTCCCCATGGATACATCCTGTACTTTCCACATTATGCATAATTGTCAGCCATGCAAACCAAATGAGGGTGACAGGGTAGAGACTATCAGGCTTGATTTTTTTAAAAACTTTTTTAGATGAAAAGATAGGAGTTGTAGTATTTTCTTCCTGTAGTCTGGTGGATTTGATTTGGGTGAAATGAAACATAATCTTGCCCTCACAAAAGTAGGGGATGGGAAAAGGGAAAAGAGAAGGAAGGTATAGAAAATCATGCTTGGGATACTTGTTTCCATTTTCTTTACATGGAGATTTTGCCTTGTTGCCTTCATACAATTACCACAAAAAAAAAGTGATCCTACTGTACTTTGATTGTAACATACTGGGAGATTTAAATAAAACCTTATGGTTTTGTTTGTCTAAAAGCACTACAATCTGTTATGCATACTAGCAGCAGAATGTCTTCTAACAAGAAGAGAATTTGACTTAAAATGTGATTCATAAAATGTGATCAAATTTCACTGCTGTAATGCAAAAGCCTTCATGTATGTGTTCTTCCATAGTTAATTGGCTAAGCTCAAACACTTCCTAGTCTGTCCAAAAATGATCAATGATAGGAAGACAAGGAGAACAGTCTGGGTTCCATGCGATAGAGTAAACTGAGCTTGATTTCTATTCCTGTTTCTTTGATGCTGTCTCATGTTTCAGGAGATGGATGGTGAGAAAACTATGAGTAGAAGTAGACTTGAATCCCGTTTGTTTAAAGAGCAATACTAAACCATTTGTTGTTATATTTCTAGACAACAACAAGTGTTGCAGGAAATAAGGTACTATTTTCCTTCCCTTGTTGCTTAAAAGAATGGTCTTGCTCCATTCTGTAAAAGAACACCTTGCAGTAAGAGTATGGAAGATGCTGGTCGGAGTTTGAGATACACTTCAAGGCCAAATACTCCCTGGCTCTTATAGCCGTTTTGTTTTCTGTAACTGAAAATACGCCTTTGTCTTATATATAAATTCTTCAGCATCAGCATGTTAAAGCAAGTGGTAAAATGCTTCCTTAATTTGAAAAGTCATTGCTGGATGAGTTGCAAACTTCCTGAGAAGTATAGAGCTAGGTAATGAAAGTGCAATTGACCAAGTTACATGGTAACAATTTTTGAAGTCTGAAATTTTTTTTAATGCTTGGTTTTGTTGCCAGGTGTATAAGTCCTGTCTGGGAAACCTGGCCCCAGGAGTTTGTTTGATCACTCTAGTCAGAATTAATACCCAAATATGGTTATATATTATTGGGGAAAAAAAAATCACAATGCTATAATAACCAGAGAAGAGGAAAAAAAAAAAGGAAAGATAGAACAGGAAGAAGTATGTGAAAGGTAAGTTAAGCACAGAATAGTCACAACTCTGTCTAGACACCATCCTCACAGGATCCAGGCAGAGGTTCTGTTCTCTCTCTGCAGTGGAGAGAATCAGTCGCAAGATCCCACCTTTCATACTGGAATTGGTACAGCTCTTTTTGGTGTTTATGCAGCAGTTACATAGCACCCTGGGAAGCATACATCCACAATCTCACGTACCATGTGCAGGTAGTAACAGCTACTTCTCATTGCATACCCAAATGTGCATTTAGGTTTATGGATTTCAGAAAATTGATCATATCTGATAAGTCCATTCATTACTGACTTTTGTATCAGTATAATTGTGTAAGAAACAGACTGCAAAGGAAATCGTGTTCTGCTCTGAACAAAGGCAAAAGTCTTTCCATGAGGATCTTATTTAGCAGTGTTGCAATGTACACTGAACAATGAACAACAGGCAAGCCACTTCAACCATATCAAAGGACGTGGAAAATGTTAATGTTTGTCATAGGTTAGGCCCAACCAACAGCTAAGCATGAACTCCTGTACTCCTAACCCCACAGTAGGATGGGGAGGAGAGTCAGAACCCTTATCTGGGTTCAGATAAGGACAGTTTAATAGGACAACACAGAGGGAAGTTCTAATAACATTAATAAAAGAATGTATAAAGTGAGTGAAACACAATTGTTCATCACTTGGAACCTGGTGCTAATCCACAATCTCTCCTCTCTCTGGTCATTTCCCTCATCTACTGAGCATGACTTCATACAGTATTGAATATCCCCCTTGACTTGTTTGGGTCAGCTGTCCTGGCTGAGGCCCCTCGCACTTGCAAAAATTCTCCCAGTCAAACCTTGGACCATGCTCTTGAAAACTTTGCTGTGGCTAGATTGCTTCTGTCCAGGCAGAACGTGTCTTACAGGCAACTTTTTTATGTCCCTTCTCCCCTCTGTTTTTTGTAAAGTCTATCAATAAGGATATTTTTACACTTTGCAGCAAAACACTGAAGTCTGCCTAAAGTTATGATATTGCTTTGGTTAGAGATACTTAATAGTCTGTGGAGATGTCTGTTATATGATATGCAGATGCGACTTTTGATGACTTGATGCCCTGTCTCAGAATGGTGATTCAAACATCCCTGTGAAAACAATGACAAAAAACCCACAAAAAAATTGTTCTACTAACAGACTTAATTGCAAAGTGCTGGAGGATAGATGTTGCTTAAGTCTTCAAAGCAGACTTTTCTTTCTGTTTTAATTTTTATGCCTGCATATTAGCTGAAGTATATTTTGTAATCACTGTCAGTGTCTCTAAGTTGCTTATGAGTAGGTGCAACATCAAACTTTTCTCTAGGCTTGCCCAAGCAGCCCTCTATGCATTGAGGGTTTCAATTTAGTACACCTAGTGAATCCAGAAAGTATTAAACATGCCTGTAAGTGCTAGTGAAGTACTTTAAATATAATATTCAAAGAAGTCTGTGAAAGCTATAGATTTTTTATTTTTGTTAATGCTGAGAAATACAACTTAAATGACTGAGGAATAAAAATATTCACTAGACTGTGACACCTAATGCTAGCTGCATGCTGCATATCCTTTTCAGGCAGACATTTTGACCACTGAGGGGGGTTACAGGCCTCTGTACAGTCCTCAGAGGAAAAAGCTGTTTGCAAATTGCTAATTTGTGGACTTAACTGAGTAGTTAAGTGTTTAATGTGCTTGGACAACAGGTTCCCATTTCTACTCAAGTAGCAAGTTTTCCCTTTCAATGAGTTATTTTTCATTTTTCAAGCTTGAAGGCATATTGAGGAAAATATGAGGGAAATGTGGAGCACTAAAAGCTAATAATGATTATGGAACCAAGTAATCAAAAATAAATAATATTTTTTGATTTCTTTTTAGATCAAAGCACATGAAACGAGAAGATGTGTTAAGACTATGAAAACAGTTCAATTTTTACTATTTCTGAATAATTCTAAAGTTACTCAGAAATAAATCAGCAGCAATTCAGCTGTCCTTCCTGGAGGTATAAACTAAGAAAAATGTAATAAAGGTCAAACTGTCAGGCAGCACATTATGACTAAAACAGTTTCCTAGAGTAGAGCCTCACCAATTGTGGGCTAGTGCCACGTTGACATGCCAAAAGGAGAAACAACCACAACCCTAGGCACTAACTGAAGGTGGTCCGAAAACCTATTTGCCCTATTTGTCCCATCTCTAGGCAGGGAAAGAATGTCAAGCTACTATGTAGCAATAATATTAAGAAGTTCTGCATATGTGCCCCAAGCAGCTAGATGAGGTCTTGGTCTTTTATTTTGCTAAGAAATAGACAAAGGTAAAAGCTTGTCTCTAAGTTTATGGGAAGAGCCCAAGGCAAATACCTTTATTTGCTTTTATTCAGTGTTGAAGGTAGTTATATTTGCAGAAAGGACTATAAAAATGAAACACAAAAGATTCCACTTGTGCCTTTCTAGGTGAATTTTTAAAGTTTTATATAAGGTGTTTGTTTTTCATTAATTACCAAAAAACCCTACAGACTCAACCTGACATATTCAACTTGTGCTGCTATATTTCTAAAAACATTACCAGAAATGCTGATTCACCTAAGGTCTAGGGTAAGTGTAATAAAAGTGTATTCAAGATAGTATGGGGATAGTATGAATAGAGAAAAGGGAGGAAGGTAGCATGACTTTCTGAACAGACTGAGTTTTCAGGCCTGACAAAACTCTCATGAAGCAAAGAAGCTTTATCTGTAAATTGATGCAGTGAAGACTAGTCCTGGTTGCAAGAAGGTTTTGATAAAATAATGTAGTTAAGAACTGCTTTAATTGTATGTAGGAAGATCTAGCTTGAAATTAAATATTGACCTCTTACTGTACTTTGATGGAGGCTATATGAGAAATGTATCTAGATTTCTTAAATTTAATCCTTGGATTAAAAGCTAGTAGGAAAACCTGCACACAAAATGCAAACTGAAATCTGAAAATCTTGTCCTTCAAATAAAAGAATTGAACCTCATCTCTCTTTTCCTGTGATACCCTGTGGCACCTTGTTCTCTACACCTGGGAGAGTTCACAGGGTCACAGGATAATTATGGTTGGAAAGGACCAGTCCAGCTGCTGCAGCCTCAGTTGTTGTAATGGTTTGAGTATTCTGGTGATGTTTATCTTGGAAACTGCAAGTATAAACTGCAAGCTTAATTCATGCATCTTTGTGAATGGTAGGGGTTTGGGCCAGCAGAAGGTGTTAAGAGTTTCAGTTTGGAGATTTCAGCTCCAACTTCTGCTTTGACTATGTCTTCACTTCCTGCCCGTGCTCGCCTGGAGAATGAATGTGACCTAGACGTGGCAGCCATCTTGGCCTGGAAACTGTGGTGAATAGAGAAAAACGACTGGTACTTTGAGAATCGATGGAAAGAAGGCTTAATCTGTATTCCATGGTTTGCTGAAATGGAAAGAGTTCTCCCTTTCTTCATGGCCGTAGGAATCAGCATTTTGGAAATGGAGGTTTGGTGTGGAAGAACATGGAACAAAGAACTGGACATTAAAATACCTGCTGATGCTAAGGGATGTGTGTATGAATTTGATGGTCACCACGTTTCCACAGGAAAAAAAACGATTTCACCAGAGTAGCTTCGGTGAGAGCAGGATGCCTTCAAGAGCTGTTGTGTTCAATGAAATTGTGATTGGAAGTAGTCTGGCACAGAAGGAGCCACACTTCTGTGTTGCTAGATGGTTAAGTTACTGGAAAACAAATGGAAACAAAGATAATTAACATTCTTTAGGTATATAGAATGTATAGAGATTTGTACCAAAAATGTTATGAGCTATATGAGTGAATTGTGAACAGGAGAGTGTGTTAGAGACTGAGAAACAAACAAAGATATAGTACATGCTAGTGGCTGCAAAACACTGGACATAGTTTCATTCATGCAATTTAATAGCACAAATTAAAAAACTAAAATATTAATGTTGTCAGGATGAGAGGTCTGGAATAAAAAAATACCCATACAGGGAAACAAAAGAACCACAAGTTTCGGGAATTTTGCTCAAGGTTTACTAGGAGTGTGACAAGTTAAGAGACACAAAAAATCCCAAGCACTGTCCACACTGAAGAATTATGAGAAGCACATTGCACAGACAGTGTGTTGTACTCAACCAGAATGAAATCAGGATGTGTGAGAGCAGAGTATGCAGCCTTGTTTGTCCTCCAAGTGATGTCCAAGTGATCGTGGCAGGAGTGCCAGTCACATGCCTTTGTGCTCCTTAGTATGCAGCTGCATTCATGGTATAGCTGAGATAATTTTCTTCAATGAAATGCCTTCGTCTTCTGTAACACCTTGTGTCGTGTTGAATTAGTCCTT
>VZRI01000727.1:0-14383 GCA_013397515.1 Upupa epops | reverse complement strand
TCCCTGGAATCTTCTTTGTTTGGTTGTTTTGAGTATACTGTTAGTGTTTATTACTGTTATAATAAAGAATTGTTGTTCCTTTTTTCTGAACCTCTTGACTGAAGGCCTCTAAATTGAAAGAATTTGATACCTGTCATCCCAAACCGAGACAAATGTGTAATTCCTAGAAGCACCTTACACATTCCAAACATAATGGCTTCACTCATTAACAAAAAAAAAATCCATACTCCTGTGTTTGCTCTCATTTTCATCTAATAATAGCAATAGCAACCTCAGTAAGGGGTATTCTCGAGGATTAATGACTAGCTGGGATTAATGGCATCCTTGGCTGTACCTCTGGTCATAAATTCCTGTCAGTCTATCATCAATCCAATCAATGCCCTATGCCCAGATCATTACTACTTAAGCAGTAGTTAGAAAGAAAATTGAAGGCAAATGTAGGTTTGTTGTGAAGAATTTCCACCTTTGGTACATACGAGAGTGCATTCACCCTAATCAGAAAGCTTTACCTTAGTAAGACATCACTGTGATCTGTATTGACTAACATGCATTGAGTGTGCTCTTGTGATTAGTACTTGTGCTATTAGCCCCCTCAACAACATATTCTAAGACAGCAGAAGTGAGAATGCAGGCTGAGAAATGTCCTCAGCCTACTTCCTCCTGGGAGTGGAGGAATTGTGACACCTGTTTTGATGCTTTTCCTAACTTCTGTTTTTGGTTTTGCATGACTAACAACATCCAGTCAAGATATATATAACCTTTTCATCCCAGCCCTTCTCAGGATGGCAAAAGCTGAGCACCTCAACCTGTATAAATCATTAACATGCCATGGCAGTTAGCAGAGCTAATCTCATTAGAACAACAAAAGGAAGTGCAGTGGTCAAACTAGTACTCCTAATGGCTTTCAGAGTAGGTGTATATTCAAGATTTGACCCTAGAAGTCTCTAGATGTTGTTTTCAACATATAGTGGCTAAAAGAAATCCAAAATACATGCCTGTGAATTACTGGGAATACCAGAAATATTTGTGAAGACAAGTAAGAAAACATGGGTGTGATTTAACTGACAACCAACTGCTGCCATTCTTACCCTTTGCTGGCTGAATGACCCCAGGAAATATTTATGTTGGCAAACTTGTAGGTGCAAAATGGGAAAATGAACTGACCCTAAAGTTGGCAGGAAACTGCTTTCTTCACTCCCCTTTGATATGTGTGGGTGTTCACATATTTAGAAATTTAATTAAGAGCTCTCAGGGACTTTCCTAGGATTTTTATTTTTCAATAAAAACCCTTGCTAGATGATTTTTAAAAAACTTTATCATTAATTAAAACCAACAAAATTTGGCCTAGAAATACTGAAATGGGGAGAAACACTTCAGATAATCATTATTAGAACACATTTAAAGCTAGCCAGGAATGCAGTATGGTTTACTTTCTCAAACTAACAGTGACAAGATCTAACCAATACTTTGATCCTTAATCTGCTGCTTCTTTTACTGCACATATTCAAACTCACTGTTTTGAGACACCTCAGAGATTAGGAAATTAAATCTAGATGTATTTCTGGAGTTGAGACTTTAGAGGACACTATGCTATACTTGCTTGATTATTTTTAAGAGGAGGACACAGAATCACAGATCACAGAATTATTGAGGCTGGAAAAGACCTCTGAGATCATCAAGCCCAGCATATGACCTAACATTACCACAATAAGCTAGACCATGGTACTAAATGCCACATACAGTCTTTTCTTAAATACCTCCAGGGATGGGGACTCCACTACCTCCCTGGGCAGTCCATTCCAATGTCTAACCACTCTTTCTGTGAGGAAGTGATTCCTAATATCTAACCTAATCCTCTCCTGGCACAGCTTCAGGCTATGCCCTCTCGTTCTATCACTAGTTGCCTGGGAGAAGAGCCCAAACCCCACCTGTAACCCCTTCAGGTAGTTATACAGAGTGGTAAGGTCACCCCTGATTCTCCTCTTCTCCAAGTTAAACAACCCCAGCTCCCTCAGCCTCACTTCATTAGTCTTTCCCTCTAGTCCCTTCACCACCCTCGTTGCTCTCCTCTGGACCCACTTCAGTACCTCGATCTCTCTATTGAAGCAAGGAACCCAAAACTGCACAGAGTACTCAAGGTGAAGCCTCTCCAGTGTGCAGTACAGTGGGAGAATTATGTCCCTAGTTGTGCTGGTCACACTATTCCTGGCACAAGCCAAGATGCCACTGGCCTTTTGAGCCATCTGGGCATGCTTGCTGGCTCATATTTAGCCGGTTCAGGGCCCAGCACTGTTTCCTCCGGGACACCACTGTCACTGGGCACCAACCAGATGGGGCACCATTAACAACCACTCTCTGTGCTCAGTGTCAGGGAACTGTAGCCTGTAATGGAGAGGTAACATCCAAAGGGTTGGTGCATCAGGAGACACAGCTGTAGGACATGTAGCCCTGTCATTCCACAGCACCATATTGCACAGCCAGGCCAGAGGGAAGGGAAGAAAAGACATCAAGGTCGTTAGTGATACCACATATGAGGAAAGGGATATTTCCTCATTCTGTTTATCTACTGATTAATTTAAAATTCTTTGCTGTTTTAATAGCATTAGGAGGTATTTTATTTCCCATACATAGAGGGTATTTTTTTTGTTTCTTGTACATAAATGCTGAAGATACTGCAGAAATAGTTGCTGCTTTCCTTCTCAGAAACAACTGTATGTGGTGATGGTTGAATGAATTCTTCTGAAATCTTGTGTCACTGAGCACCAAATTGGAACAAAAACTAAGACTGCTTTATAGAAAACAATTATCAGGGAAGAGTGTGGAGACAGGGACTCTCACTGGCCTATCTTCTCTTTCACATTTGTCAGTATAATTCCACTGTCTTGCTCATGTGTGAAGGATCAAGGAAATTTTTCTACTTGGTCATCCTAGGATATTCCCTTTATTTTTCATTCCCATAAATGTTAAATATAGGTGAGAGGGTGTGGGATGATATGAGTCCAATGCAGAGCAAACACATGGGATAAACCAGTCGTGCTCTAATTGAGCTGTAAAATAAATGCTTTCAATAAAAATGTCCAAAAGCTTCTGAATAGGAGTCCATCATCTGCATAGTTTCAACTCATTAATCTTTCCCTTTTATGGTGAAGAAAGGAAAAGAAGCTATCTAAATCAATGGGATTAAGCAGTATTTTGCCAATTTACACTAAGACCTGACTCCTTTTAGAAAAAGTCCAAATGAGCATTAACTCATGCCAAAGCACACACTCAGATTATTGACCTAACTGTTTAAGCTATCATTCATGAGATTTGAATGAACAAATGCTGGAACTAATCCCATCCATTGCATGTAACCTTATGCCCAGGCAGGCATGCATGACATATTATTAACATCATGTGTCAAAGGACTTTTAAATGTATTTATTATTATTGTTCTCTTTAGAGGAAGAAACAAGCCAGAATTGAGTAAGTCTCATGAAAGTATTGCATCCTATGTACAGGACAGGTCTTTAGCATTCATTAACACTGATAAATTTTATATTATTTGAGTAGGAAAGAAGTTGGGGGAAAATAAAATGCATGCACCTCAAAAAACCCCAACTAGTAATCAATGGCAGAGGGAAGATTTGCACATCTATGTGCACTATGTATCACTATGTGATATATATCACATATGTGATAGTAAGCCTTGCTATGCATGGAAACTCTTAGCCCCGCCTCTCATATGAACACCCTAAGTAGTCATTTACATGGGAAATGAGAGACAAATGTGCTTAATCCTTTGGTTGTGGAATCTATTGAGGCTCCTTGAGACCAATGTGTTTCTCATGATAACCTCAAGTCTCAGTCCTGAGGTGGCTTCCAATCCAGGAGGTTGTAATATCAGCATAAAATCTGCACAAACCTCACCCAGAGGTTTATACCTGGTTGAGTATGCAAAGGTGCCTTAATGCACAAGGGGCAATCCCCCATCCAGTAACATCGATCCTGAATATCCATGCCTTTAAATCACAATAGATATTGCTAGTTTGAATTGATCAGGTTTTATTCAAGTAAATGACAACTGAAGGAACTGTAAATCACATCAGTGCCCATGAATAGCATGCAACAGCCAGTGGGAGTAAGTCAAGACAACAGGGTAGCTTAATGCCAAACAAAATCAAGAACAAGGGCAGAGCTAGGAGTCAGTGAATATTCATTGAATGCTTTTCTGTTTTGTAATGCTGTGTAGCTATCTTTGTCTGCTGTTGTACCAATCTGAAACTACATCTTCTACCCATTCCTCTTGTCAGTGACTGGGTTTGTTTGGGGGAGAAGTTGTAATCACTACAATAACACAGAGATGCTAGATATACACAGCAATGTGCCCTTTTCTCATTAATTACTCCTGCCAATAAGGCATTTACCCAGGGTGGCATTAATATAGGGATAAAACCCCTAGTCTCTTTCAATCAGATGGCATGTTTTAATTGAGCTAGGAGTTCCCCTGAAGAGCTGTAACTCAATTAGAATCTGATATCCATGAAGAAAGAGCCATTGGCTAATTATGCTAATAAGATATTAACCACCATCTCTTCAAACAGCTGGCTTGTCGCATCTCTCAGTGGTACCTTATTTTATTGCAAACTCTACTAAGCTCACATGAGAGTGCAACAGTTAACCTGCTTACAAATCGTGCTTTCAAAGACCAATTTCACTAGGTTTTGTAAGGTTCAGGCTCAGAACTAGGTTTTTCACAAGGTAAGGGGATTATTTGATAGGAGCTGATTTAAGAGGACAAATTGAAGGAAAACTTTTCCAAGACTGACTCACAAGTGCCACAGGAAATGACTCTGCCTCCAATCCAGTGACAATACCATTCTTCAAAAGATTGACTTCATATTAAGAGAGATCTGAGAGAACAGTAATTTGTACAAGAAAGCAGACTTCAAAAAGCAATTTTAATGTATTGTCTTGTTTGATTCCATAATGATTTCTTACTATCAATTCAAATAAGTATTCTTCATTATTAATATTTTTAGAGTTATATGTGGAAATTTAATACAAACTGTGAGACTGTGCTGGAGTGTGTCCAGTGAAGAACAAGGTTCATGAAAGGTCTGGAGCACAAGAACAGCTGAGGGACCTTGCATTGTTTAACCTGGAGAAAACGCATCTGAGGAGAGACCTTAGCTCTTTTTCCAGCTTCCTGCTGGAAAGGAGGGGGACAGCTCCTTTTCCCTGGTGGCAAGTGATAGGACTAGAGGAAATGGCTACAAGCTGCACCAGGAGAGGTTTAGGCTGGATGTTAGGAAGAATTTGCTCACTGTAAAGGTTATAAAACACTGGAATAAGCTGCCCAGGGCAGTGATGGAGTCACCATCCCTGGAGATATTTAAACAGGTGTGGACCTGGTGCTTAGGGGTATGGTTCAGTGGTGACCTGGCAGCACTGAATTGATGGTTGGACTTGATGATCTTGAAGAGTTTTTCCAGCCAAAGATAGTGATTTTGTGATTAAAATAGGTTTCTGCTTAAATCAAGTAGGATTCTGGCACACTGGAAATGAACTGAATATCAGGAAAGATAATACAGCCTTTTCTTATTAAGATCTCTGTGTCCAAAGTATTTTAAGAAAACATCATTTCAGATGGTTGTTCATTGAACTGCATTTGTCTATGTGAAAGTTTGGCTGCAGAGGATGAGAATTAAGGCAGTGTCCCTGTAAGAGCAAGCCCACTGTGGAGTCAGAGCCTTGCCCAGACTCACATGCCATGCATAGCATGGACACAGGACTTGCCCAGCTGCACACCAGACCTTTCCCCTGAGGGAAAGCAGCTTCAAAGCCCCTTGCTGCTGTTCAGATTTCGAGAGATTTATAGGAAGGCCAAAACACAGCAGAGAACTGTTAAACTTCTTTGGTTTTGCACATATTTGTGGGTCCACACGAGAAAGCTTTATTGTACTTAATAACCACGTGTTGGCATTGATTAAAGAAAATTTAACATTGATATTCATTGTTTAGCTATTATCAATGGGTAACTTATAGATTCATAGAGTCATTTAGGTTGGAAAAGGTTTTAAGATCATCTCTGCTCATGTGTTATCACATGGGCCTTAGGGCACCTGTTAGTTTTGTTAGTTTAAGTGTCTACAATTCATGATAACTTTTAAGCACATATATGCATTTTAATTTTTCCTGTTCAAAAGTGACTGCTAATTTTATCTGCAATGTTTTGACTATATCATATAAAAAGAGGCAACCACTTCCCTCAAAGTAATGGTTTAGGTCACCATTAATACTTGGCATTCTAATTCCTGCTTGGAACAACAATGATTTAGCAAACCGAGAAGGGTCTGTAAAAATTTAAAGACTGTGGGCTTTACTCTAAACAGACAATAGACAAAGAAAATGGATTGCCCAAAGAAACACAGACAAGTTAGGAGCAGTACCAGACCCAGCATCATGTCCATCAGGACAGATAACTTCCCCAAAGGCACCTAAGACAGGATGGACTGTATAATGTGAGTACTGTATTTGTACTGCCTTCCATGAGCATGGTGCTGAGAAGCTGATGCTTCAGAAAACCATACTGCTGGCAAACTCCACAGTGAATATGTCTGACATCACTGTCCCTGCAGATGTTTAAGGATTATTGAGATACTATGTTGAGGGATATGGTTTAAGGGTGGACTTTGTAGAGTAGGGTTAATTGTTGGACTTGATGATCCTAATGGTCTTTTCTAACCGGAATGATTCTGTGATTCCACCTGTTCATGTGAGGTCCACAGAGATGAAAACCATTAAAAGCTGAACAAACTCACAGTGAAAAAACTAAAATTCTTAGTGTCACTGTGACATGGACAGAGTGAATCTGAGAACAAGATGTGAGAGAAAACCATGTCCAAAGCCTGGTTCAGTCATATCATTAAAGAAAGCTGGAAGCAAGAAGTTTTTCAGTCCAGAAACATTGCTTCAAGAGAAAACACTGTCCACATTATTTAAATTACCACAAGTATTTGTTCTTATACTTGTTCATACTCTAGCATGATATTGAACCTATCTCTGCATAAACAAGATTTTTTTATCCTAGAGTCCAAAATATGTACGACATGCTTTTTGCATTGAGTCTCTATTGAAATCTGAACACAACAGCTACTAAACATAATGTTTTTCAAGTCTTCTGAGTAAACAACACTGAAGTATCTACCTGTATTGTAAACAGAGAGAACAAAATTATTCCTGAAGTTAATTAAAAAAGAAAACCTGCATCTATGTGCATTCATAAAAGCTCACCTGATATCACCAAAGCAGCTATTGCATGTCAGCATGTCATGTGTGCTGGGAATATCACATCTAATTCACAGTTTGCAAATGTCTAATTAAAAAATAAAAATGTGTACAGCAGTTTTAATTGGTTCATTGCATCATTTGTTTTTATTATGGCTTTAAACTCTTGCACAATAGTCAGAGCTAAAACTCAATTTGCTAGAAAACAATGCTATGAGGAAAGAGTCTTAGCATAAAGATAGGCGGTCATTCAATAATCACCACATGTACAGTGATGGGTAAATGATTGAATGCAAGTTAGAATGTAAATCTGGGTTTTAATACCTCGCAAAGTAAACTGAATCTCTCTGTGACATATTGTTAACTGTGCCAGAATATTCAGCATAGAATTAAAAAGAGAGCAGAGCTAAGCTTTAGACTGCATCCAAAACTTCAAGTGCTAGCAGACTCTGTGAGAGTACATCACCTCTTGATTAAAAAGAACAAGGGATAGAAATCAGAAAATTGTGCTCATGATTGGTTTTGTTGCTGCTGATTTCTAGAGCACTATAGAAAAAAAAATGTAAATAAGAAATGCCTTATGGCTAACTCAGTTTTTATCTAATACTTGATAAAGAACCTTCAATTAATAATTATTTATGAACTAACATCAAGGAGTTTATTACTTTGATTACTCACTAATAATTTCCTGTAAACACAGTGACCTAAAAATCCCATATAATCAATAAAGTAGTAAGTTTCATATTTAAATCACCACACCTTGTATTCTTGAACAAACCTTTGGGTAATTTACAAAGGCTGTTGAATTTTATAGTAAGTGTTTTTCAAACCAAGCTGGATTCTAAACAATAATGACTTTTTAATGTGTATCTGTGATTACATTGTCATAGTGAAATACGGCAGTCTTTGACTGCATTCGAAATGAGGCAGAGGGTGAATTACTCCAAAGGCATAGATTACCATAGCCTCGGGTAAAGCAATCTTCATAAATTAAACTCCAATCTAAAGTGACCTGTCACTACAAACTTGTTGGTACTCCTAGTAACTTAAATTTCAGTGTAAAATTTATAAACAAGCTCCTGTCATATTACCACAGTGGGGAAGAGTCACTTTGCTAAAGTGCTTTACTGTGAATGTTAGGGAGGAGAATGATGCAAACCATTGTATGGGTTTCTTTTTCATAATTTCAAAAAGCTGTTAGTCTAGGAAATGCAACTTGTTGTCTGTTAAAGTGTTTTGCTTTTAAGATATTCAAAGCTGTCAATTGAAGGGGCTTTTGGTACAAACAGAAATGACAGCATTTTCTTAATTCTTTTTTGATACTCTGAGCATTTTTGTCTCATATGCTCAACAATCATATATCCAGTTCACTATTATTCAAAAATCTTTTGTACGCTTAGCTGTATTTCCTGAGGGGTTTGCTGATTTTCTCTAACCCCAGTCTGGAGAAATCTACTTTATAAATATTTTTTCAGAGATACCAGAGCAGATGTCTTCTGGAACATATGATGTCATCCTCATATGACTGAGGATTTGCTTCAAAGAAAACTTTGGAATACAAGGCTCAGAAGGTCCCTGCCCCAGCTTTTCCCACAGCGCTGTTCTTAGAAAGTACACCCACTACTGCAGGAACACTGCAGGCATAGCAGTCTCTTTGACCCTCAGTAGTTCTCAGTCCAACCTAGGAAGGAAACCTGAGGTGTAATTTAAATTATTCAGCAAGTGCACTACAGGCTGTTAATTACATCTTGTCAGCCACAGATGTACAAATACCTCATCCAATCCTTGCAGCATTAGGCAGCTTCTTCCAAGCCAAGAATGGAAGTGGGCAGATCAGAAATCTGAAGACAGGAACCATCTAGCTCCTGGCATTATCTCTACCTGTTTACATACTGCTGAAAAAATATGAGTCTCCTTAGCTACTGGGGCAGCACATCCAAAGCTTTAAGCTCCCACATGGTAATGTTGTTGTAGTCCTTCTAAACTATCTATCATAGAAAATTATTGAAATGCTTGTAACATCAGGATGCTGTTACAGTATCTTCTTTGCCAGCTGAGGCTTTGTGGATTTCCTTCTAGGCTGGCAGCACTTACTTGCACCCCATTTCTGAGCTGGGGCAATCACTGACTTCTACATCCACTTCGCTATTTTAGCATCCCTACAGCTACCTTGAAGGGAGGTTGTAGTGAGGAGAGTGTTGGCCTCTTCTCTCTAGTGACTAGCAATAGAACAAGAAGCAATGGGGTCAACTTGTGTCCGAGGAGGTTCAGATTGGGTAGTAGGAAAAACTTCCTCAAAGAAAGAGTGGTGAGGGTGTTACACCATGTGGTACACAATGTGCCAAGACTGAGCAGTTGGAAAGAAGTGACAAATGCAGTTATGCTATCCTGACCAGTTAAAGTGAGTATGGTGAGAGAATGAGAGAATTGAGGCTCTAACAGCATTTATGCCATTTTGCCTTGAACTTTCACAAAGGAGAATAAGGGACTCCTAATCAATCCAGCTCCAGGTCAGTACTCTTTTCTTCAAGATCCAGCACGTGGTTATTGACTCTGCCTTGTCAGCACAGCTATGAGGGATTCAGTTCTTCACAGAATAGGCACCTCAATAGCTGATAAAAAAATTTAGCAAGTCTGTGGTGGTCAGAAAGCAAGGAAACCAGGAAAAGGAGTAGGGAAGGAGAGCAGAGAGTCAAAATCCTCTTGACATGCCAGAAAAGTAGAGCACGTATCACCCTAGCCATTCAAATCAATCTTTTCCCTAGAAATGTTTATAGCTTTAGTCATGATGCTCACACCCATCTTCCCCCAGATTTTTATCCCGCACATCTCTGGGCTCAATGATTGCCCTGCCAGCACTCCTTGTGCTACCAGCTGAAGCTTACACAAAACCAGAAGGTTACCCCATGCCCTGTAAAGAGCCAAGTTAATGTCCTGAATGCAAAATTTTTGTTTTTCAGAAAGCAGGACCAAAATATGGAACCTTCTGTGTGTTTAAACATGGGTTTAAGGAGACACTGTAAAATTCTTTTTTTGGTTGTATTTGCAGCTGCCCTGTGGGTGGCAAAGAAGATATTTAAAAGGTGGAAAGTGAAATACATTTTGTTGATACAAGAACTATAATTGAACTTTTCAAGAAAATAGTTTCAAAAGCCTTTTTTTTTTAAGCTTGCTTTTAAAGCCTAAACTTGATAGCTCTGTGATGGTTAGGGAAGACCAATATTTATGGCAGCAGCCTAAATGGACAGGCATTAATGGTTATCAATAATAATCGAGGCCTTCTTATTCATACAGCATGGCTCTTTTCTGTCATTTTTTCCACTTTTTTGCTTTTTAGATTAATAAAAATCTCAGTCAGGCTCAGGTACATGATAAACATGGTGTTTTCACAGCATGGTGTCTATTTGAGTCAAAAGCTCAGTTTTTTGCTCCCTGGGATGACAGGTTTATATATAGGAGTGTAACGGGGCAGAGAAAGGTTTCACTGTTCTTCCCCCTCTTTAGGGTATTAAGCCTTCCTTATTAAGAATTACAGAGGACTGGGTCATGTAGTTGTTTCTGAGAAATAGAACAGAGCAGGTTGAAGAGGATAGAGTTCAGTGCGTACCCAATTTCATTCAATATCAGGTTTTCATACAGATTATTTTAGAATGAGTACCTTCTTCCTCAGCCTAATTAGATATTCTTATTATGCCCTCTTCTTGCTCTCTTTTCCCATGTTTTATTCATCCTCTCATCACGATCATTGAACCTGGTGTCCTAAGAAAACACGTCTTTTACAGGCGTTTTGTGTCTGCTAGGCAACTTTCATCTCATGCCAGGTTACTTGAAGCCTGTGAACAATTTCATCCAAACATGTTGTCTACAAAGATATTCCACTTTTTCAAGAGTTGTGAGAACAATAAACTGTGTTGTGCGTCTTTCCACAAGAGAAAGATCTTGCATATATCAATCTACTGTGATTCAAAAGAGAGATCACTCAGCTCATTTATATTGCATTCTGCAGACAAACACAAACACAGTTCCTCTACTCACCTATACTCACAACCCTTGCCTCAGAGGGATCAGTGAAAGACCTTTCTCAGCACAATTCACTCTCATTTCATGTCTTCCTTTATTCGCTTTCCATTAACAATGCTTATACAATATTCATTTGCTTCTCTTCCAACAGTGTCCCTAACTGAATGACTTCACACTATTTTCTCCTGCCTCGCTCAGTATACAAGAAGGGACACAGTCACAGAGAAAAAAAGAAATTCATTCTTTCTCTGAAGAGTTTGGCCCCAACCACACTCACTGACCTCTCTGGATAGTGCCTGCCCACATGATTGCCAGTTTCATTATGGGCTTTTCTGGAGTTCTCCTCGCCATGGAGTGTCTCACAGTTATTAATGTATTTCCATAATATCCTTGAAGGTGGAGGAATATTAGCCTTATTTGACAGGTGAGGAATTGAGACATGGAGGGATTAAGGCTAAATGCTTTTATCAGGATTTCTGACACTCCAGTGCACCTCCTCTCCTCTGCAAGTTATGTTGCTCACAGACCACCACTGATGGACCACACTGCAGTACACAAACAGCATTTGATGCAAGGGCAGAATCCAGTTTCCTCTCTAAGGCACAACATAGGGCATCAGACAGAGCTGGGATCTCATGTCCCCTACTGATCACCCTGATTCATCCTCCAAAAAAGCCAATTCTAGTTCAAGGGGTTCCTCATGAAGTCACATGTTGGAAGACTAAAGAACGGGTCACATGTAGGGGTGAGGTCCCTGCAAAATGAAGGAGAGTGAGTGGAGGGGTGACCAACCATTCACCCACCACAAGTGCGGGGGACTTACTGCCAACTTACTGTTGCAAGCATTTTAAAGAGATAGAAAACATAAACATTGGATACTTGACCCCCATAACATCCTCAATTTTTGACCATAACTGAGCCTTTCAGGAATACTCAATGAAACTAGTGTACATGCATTTCATAGGGAGTAGATAAAGGAATTTCTCTACACAGGAGGAACCACACCATACTGTGCCAGGCTGCTAACATATTCTGACTGCAGGCTCTTGCTTATTTGCTTTGCTGCCAAGCATATCTATTGGCCACTACACTTGCTATTGATCCAAAGGAATATTTATTTGGTGTTGTATAGAATGTGAATGAATTATGCTATGTCATGTAACTCTATAAACCAAACAAGATGTACAGCAGTAGAACAATGGCAACATTAGCGCTGCATATTTTCCAGCCTATTTTTGACAGATGGACAAAACATATGTCTAATACCTATGAGTGTCTGAACCTTGAGATGATTCAGTTCTTTCAGTGTCTTCAGAGGTTTGTCTGCAATGACTAAAACAGCTTGGCTGATACAGATATTTGTAACATCTTACCTGAGAAAGAAGCATATACCCAGAGCTGCTTGGGGTGTTCAAGGAAGAACCTGGAGAATGGGTTTCACTGTCCTCCCAACTTCTTACTCAGCTTGAGCTGCTGTACACAGGTCAATGAGCTGGAAGGTGTTGAAGGAACTCAGCAAGTCTCTTGGTCTCCCTACCTCTCTTCTCTGCTTCTTAAAGGGAAGTCTTCCAAACTGGGCCCATGACTACTGAGGGAGACCACACAAACACATGAGGCAGATGAGACACTAAAATCTGTGAAAGGTGAATGTTTGTGTGGGAATGGGCTCTTAGAGGCTAGACTCCTGCTTTCCCTGCCTCCTGGCAAGTGCCTTTTTTCCAAGCATGGGCGATGACTCTCTGATCAGTCTTCAGTATGTTTTGAACAGACAAATGCCTCATTCTGAGATGGAGGCTATGAAAAGCCAAGATTCTACATGACTGCAAGGCTGTTCTTAGCCAGCCATGATCCAACCTTTCAGAGTTTTGGTGGTACTTCTCTGACATGCACAGCTGAAGCTGCTCGTGCTACATTTTGCACATCTACCTAAGGTGTTTTAAGTGTTCTGAACTTCATGTAGCTGTTTTCAGATCAGTTATCCAGCTTCTCTTTCCACAGAAACACTAGAGAAACAGTGAGTCCCTTGGCATCTTGGAAACCATCATATTCACCAAATACAAAGGCTCCCCACTGGATGCTCACATTTACATAGGATGCTAACCCCACCTATAGGCCTTTATGCACTCTTGCATTCTTTGCAGTTGTAGCAGCCCGTAGCCCTCTCTTCTGTCTACACACTTAGCACCATGTCCTTGATAAATGTTCTTACACTGCTACCTATATGGAAAAAGAGTGAGGTTCAAGACTGAATCATCACATGAGGAGCCAAGAGTTTATTCTATCTTTAGTTCAGATTTCTCACATGGTGGATATTTTGTATTTATGGGGTTCTTACAGGGATATGTAATTAGAGAAGCAAATAACTCTTTTGTCATGGCAAGAAATACTGTGATGTGAGTAAAAGATAATATGTCTCATGTTCCTGCCTTCTTTTCCTTGTGGTGATCTATAAATCTTCCTTCTCCTAAAAACAGTGTGTCCTGGGTCTGGGATGCCCCACAGGAATACTGTGAAACATGGACGCTTTCCTTTCCTCTCACACCACAAAAAAACAGCTCTCTTTTTCCTTAGATGTCACACTGTTCACCCATTCCAAACCCATTTACCCCCTCTGAAACTGTGAATTATCAACACATTTTTTCACAGAAATGCAAAAAATCATAAGGACGTGTGGCTGCATCTGTAATATGAGCATGGATTAACTTAGATAATAAGTTATGCACCGAGTGGAAAATAAGCTTAAACACTCACTCCCAGCACACATATGCTTCAGTGTGCTTCACCATAGTCCCAATGTGAATGTGGGACAAAATCTGAACAACAACCAACCGCTGGACAATACATTAGTCTTTGTTGACAGACCTGTACATAAAAAAACTTGTTTTACATGCGCGCTGCTGCCATACCCCAGAAGAGATAATGAGATTACATGTATATCACTCAGCCCAGAAACTTGTCACATTCTAAAGAGTTTCTTCTGTCTGCCCAGAGACACAAATTAAATACCCAATATTGGTAGACAGCAGTGAGGAGCTAGCCTTGAAAACACTGGTAACCATTGCAGCTAACAGATGCGTAGTTCCTCCCTCCCTCC
>VZRI01000711.1:1900-17044 GCA_013397515.1 Upupa epops | reverse complement strand
CCCCAGGCAGAACAACAGGCTGGAATGGAGATTTTGGAGAGGACTGAGGTGGAAAGAGACCTGGGGGGACTGGGGGCAGCAAACTTAGCATGANGAAGGTCAGCCCTACGAGGAGAGGCTGATGGAGCTGGGGCTGTTTAGCCTGGAGAAGAGGAGGCTCAGGGGTGACCTTATCGCTGTCTCTAACTCCCTAAAAGGGGTTGGAGTCAGGCAGGGGTCGGTCTTTTCTCCCTGGACACTGCAGACAGGACAAGGGGTCACAGTCTTCAGCTCCATCCATTGGGGGAGGTTTAGACTTGACCTTAGGAGAAGGTTTTTCACTGACAGAGTGATCCGGTTTGGGAACGGGCTGCCCATGGAGAGGGTCGAGTCGCTGTCTCTGGAGGTGTTCAGGGTCAGGCTGGATGAAATGCTGAGTGGCATGAGCTAGATGTCAGATGTTAGGGTTACTGGGTTGGTTTTAGGTTGGACTGGATGATCTTTAAGGTTTTTTCCAGCCTTATCAGTACTGTGAGACTGGGATACTGTAAGAGCTTAGGCTCTGTGCTAAGAGGGAAATTGGAGAGCATTTAGGGAGTGCTCTGCCACATTTTATCCACTGTGAAAGTCCTTGTTTTCCTGGGAATCAGTATCTACATAGCAAGCACATCACCCGTCTTGAAATTCTAGCCTGCTCCTAGAAGTCTTGTTTGGACCAACAAACCGAACACCTTCCTCTTCACTTACATCTTTCTTTCCTGAGTCAACAGAGTTTTTGCTGAAGCAGTGTGTCCATCAGAGTGTCACACCACATTCTGTGAGACCATCAGCACAGTCTCATAGTCTAACAGTAATGATGAGGCTGGAAAAGACCTTCAAGATCATCCAGTCCAACCTAAAACCAACCAAATAAACCTAACATCTGACATGTAGATGATGCTGCCTTGCACACTGTACCACCTGGGACTGTAGTAACCAACATGGGTCTCAGTTCCCTGAGCCCCTCTACTTCTTTGTTTTTCCTTCTTCTTTGTTCCCTGTGTGATGGCTCTGGTCGGTGGGAGCAGAGGGCAGTGAATGCTGCTGTTTCAACTTTGCCTATTACCATCCTAGGCTTTGATTTGCAGGTTAAAGCTCAGTGTAGTGCTAAGGCAAAGATGCTAAATTTCTTAAGAAGAGATGCTGAATCATGCTGGGTATTTAATACAAAGCTGCTACTGTGATTCACATAACTTCCACCTCCACTCAGGCGACCTCACAAAGACAATGCCTCACAAGGAACTGCTGCAGCAGTAGGATTTGCACAGGACCAGGGCTACCAGAATCAGAAGACAGTTAAGGAGCGCAGATGGCAACAGAGACGTTGATGGTCTCCTTCAGATAGCATGGAAACTTCCACTTTGGGGAGCTGAATCCTTGTCTTTTGAGGCAGGTCAGGTAACAGATCCGGTGTAATGTTCTAGAAAATTTATAATACAGAGGTTTTGCTAGAAATGAAGTTTTCCTTATGGAAAAATGTGTACTCCAGTGATGGTGGGTCCAACCTGTTAGCGTGGGGCTTCACTAAGTCTGTGACTTTCAATGGGCCCTGTAGTGCTCTACACAGGGTCTTAAAGGAAAAGGCAAACCTATTCAGTAGCAACACTGGGAAATACTGAACTGCCCTGGTGCACACCAGGTAGAATATGAGCCAGCAGTGCGTCCCTACAGTGCCTTGCGCTGGGAAGAGGTGTGCCAGCAGATGGAGGATGGCTGAGAATAAAGCCTCCAGTTTCACCACAAGAGGTTTGTGTTGGACGTGAGGAAAAATGTCTTGTAAAACAATGGAACAGCTGTCTGGGGAAGCGGCAGTCACCAGCTCTGGAGGTCTTAAAAGGCAGGTAGCTGTGATGCTGATGGACACGGCTCAGGGGTGACCTGCCAGTGCCAGGTTAATGAATGGGCTTGGTAATCTTCAAAGTCTTTTCCAACCCAAGTGATTCGGTGACTCTCTGCCTCCTCAGATATACATTAATTAATTAAGCAGAAGAGTTAACATTTCTCCTTCATGACAAAACACTTCTGGAATCAAACTGTGTTTGCCAGGTGGATTTACTGCGTCAGCAATATATTTGTTGCTTAACAATCCCATATGCTACTTATCACTGAAATAAATAGATAACCCATATGAAATCACGCTGTCACACGCCCCGTAACCATGGAATCAGCTAAACAAATTAAAGCCTGGACAAAGGTTTCTTCCAAATGAACCACAGAGCAAGCACTAGCCAACAAGAAACGGGATATGGCGGATAAACAGAAAGCTGCTTTATCGATTGATTTTTATATGCATTGATTTTTTCCCCTCACAAATTGAATTAGGTAGATGCTATTCATCTGCTCACTTAAATGGATAGGAATGGGCTGTGATCAGCGGCACAGAGTCCAGCTGGAGGCTTGTAGCTAAGTGCTGTTCTCCAAGGGCCGGTACTCAGTTCAGTCTTGTTCAACATCTTCATCAGTGACCTGATTGAGACGGTGGAGTGAAGCCTCAGCCAGTTTGCTGATGATGTAAGACTGATTTACCAACAGACTGTGCTGTCTGACAGTGAAAAGGCGGGCAAAGAGGAACCTGGTGAAGTTCAACAAGGAGAAGGGTAGAGCCCTGCACCTGAGGAAGAACAACCCCAGGCATCATTTCGGGTAAGGGGCTCCATGGATAAAGACTGTGGAGTCCTGGTGCACAGTCACTTCTCCACGGGGCAGCAGTGTGCTCTTGTGGCCAAAAAGCACAGTGGCATCCTGGAAGGAAAGTGTGTCCAGCAGGTCTGGGGAGGGTCTTCTTCCCCTCTACTTTGCCTGGTGAGACCATGCCTGGAGTCCTGTGTCCAGTTGTGGCTCCTCAGTTCAAGAGGGCTATGAGGATGGTGAAGGGACTGCAGTACCTCTCCTACAAGGAAAGGCTGAGAATTTGGGCTCTTTAGCCTGGAGAGGAGAAGGTTGAGAAGGGTCTTGTTAATGTCTGTACATATCTGAGAGGTGGGTAAATATCAAGGGGAAGGGGGCAGTCTCTTTCCAATGGTACCCAGTGAATAAACAGGACAAGGAGCAATGGGTTCTACCCCAAACACAGGAGGTTCCACCTCAGCACCAGGAGAAACTTCTGTATTGTGAGGGTGGCAGAGCCCTGGCACAGGCTGCCCCGCGAGGCAACGACTTTCAAACCCTACCTAGATGAGTTCTGTGTCACCTGCCTTAAGTTGCTTTGGCAGAAAGGGCTGAATGGTCTCCCCAGGTCCCTTCCACTCACTCTCATCCTGTGATTCTGCAATTCTTTGGATGGGAATTCTTTGAGTTATATTTCCAGACCACTGCATTAAGACAGGTTGGATGTAGCCGCCAGCTGTGGGTGTATAAATTATATATATATATTGGGTATATAAATTAAATATATATATAATATCTATAAATATATATATAAATTAAAAGGAAGATTCTTCGTGTATGTTTAAAAAAAACCCTTAAAAGCATTAAAACCCCCCTGATTTTTTTCCTCAAACTTGAAGGGTCTGGAAAAGTTCAATGATTTAAAAGCAACCTTCCGTTTCATTTTCTGCAGCCCAGATTTACAACAATACAACCTGTTTACAGGTTTACAACCTGTTTGTAACTCTCTCTATATATAAAATAAAAGTTATTCACCTTCAGAGCAACCCACATACTGTGCTCACAGCATCTCATCTTGTACAGCAGGCATCTGAAACGTGTCTCTTCCCCTAAGGGACAGTGAGAGATGATGAGTTTTTAGATGCACTGAGCTTATCCCTGAGCCCTGGTGGGTTATATTATGGCCATCTCTGGAGAGAGGAGAACCTGATCCCTCAAGCTATGGTTGAGGATCCTGAAGTATTCTGTGCTGTTTGCACAGAACAAGGCTTTAATTTCCATCCCAAGTAAGGAAACTCAATAAAAGCCCCTGCTACACCTGTTTCTTGGTGAAAACCTCAGAACTCTATGCCCCAGGAACTGCCCTGCTATCAGATTGCTTTGCTGTGAGACAGGAGAGGTCACCGTTTCTGAAGGAAATAAGATGGGATCTCTAGATGCTTCTGAGCAGCAGAAGGAGGCAAAAGGCTGCTCTCAGCTACACTAAACCATGCGTGAGGGCAGCTCTGAGAGTCCACTGAGGCCAGCGTGGCTCCGGCTGAGAGCGGATGGGAAGCTGGGGAAGGCAGAGGAGTGATGGAGGTTACCGGGTCAGCAGTGACTGCTCTGTGCAGCAGCAGTGGAAAGTGGCTTTCCTCAGCCCCTTGGAATCATGATATGAGAAATGTAAATAAATCAGGAGGCAGAGAAAGGTCTGCACACTGTCCTTGGCTGGAGCTGAAATGAAGCCCAGAGCCTCCCACAGCGAAATGCAATATAAACCATTGATGAATTAAAGGGAGACGTTTTACAAGTGTGGTAATGGGAACTTTGCCTCTAGGACATAAGATAAGCTTCACTATATTAAATTAACCCCTTACATTCCATAGGGGAGAGGATTGGCTATTTCTGCCGTGCCATCTGTCAAGTTGAAGTGGGAAAATACCTCAGCTTGTAGCTTCTTATATAGGCATGAAGGGAAAAGGGAGGAATAAGTAGAATAAGAGTACAGAATTGCTGCCATGATCTGCTAATTCAGTATCTTCCTCTGGTTTCCATCACTGGCATCTGAGGAGTCCCTGAGTCTGCTCTGGTCAGAGTGTGGGGGTGGCTGTGGCAGTCCTGAAATGCAACCCATAAAACGGACTGCCACTTGCTTCTTTGTACTTCATAATGAAGAAGAATACACTTCAATGCTTCATAACGATGTATTACATCAGAGTATTGCCTCTTCGGGTCCTTTCTGGGATGTCCTTTATTAATATAATAGTAATGATAATAATGGTATCAACAGCTAACTACAGTACTCTGCTTATCATTCCAAACCATACCAGTTTGCCACAGGCAACTCTAGCCTTGCCATTCCAGCAACAGCCGTGGTGTTACCCCCCCAACGTACGTGCTGCCATAGTTGCACACTTACACAACACCCACTGACACAGCCCAGTAGAAGGGGTGTTTGTTTTTCAGGAGTTATTACATTAATCAGAATAAAGGGGATTTGTTTCCTTTAGTTTGAGTAGGATTCCTTCTGTGTTTTTCCTAAATTAATTTTGAAAGAGAGAGTGAAATGTTATTACAGCAAGTTTGCTACGACAAGAGGCCCGATCCTCTTTCAGTCAAGGGCTCTAGTCAGCTAGACCATGCCCAGTGGGCTGCTGCAGAGGCTTAAATTAGAAAGAAAGGGATCTTTTATAGAAATATTTGTTTAAATTCATTGGTTTGCACAGCCTGTGGGAATGAAAGCTCAGAGGTCACATTTCTTGATGTTCTTCCATCAAATACGCCCAGAGCCCTTTCCCCCTTCTCTGCTCAGGAGGCATTAATAATAGGCAGAGAATATCTATTATAATCAGAAAACAATAGGTTTAATTGAACACATTTAGTTTTCTAAGTGCTTTTATTTGCTATATGATAATCATGTCTATTCTCAACTGATGGCACTGTAATCAGATTTACATTTCCCAACCAATTCCATTGAATGGGAGACCAGAGAGGTCACTGCACTGCAACCTCTGGGTTTTAAACATCTGGCCCTGCCTTATTATACCTGTCACAGAGAACCAGAGAGCTTTGAGAAGCTATTATCATTCACGTAGGTTGTGACTGATGAGATGTGTGAAGAGGGTTTAGAGCGGTGTTTATTTTTTCTCTTTCCTGTAATAATAAGGCACTATAAACATCGTGTACTTCTCCTGTCAATAAAAAATGTGAAATTAGACAGGCTTGGAGATAAGAAGTTTGATCCCTAGCTATAAATAGTATGCAGGAATTTTCTTAGCAGGTTCAATAAACATTAAATCTGCACAGAAGAAGTGAATTCAAACCAGCTTTTCTTTCTTTTTTCACCTGATTGCAGAGATTTTAGTACCCCAAAAAGACTCTCAGGATGTAGGGAAGGGAATATAAGAGGTAGTGTGTGTATATATATATATATATATATGTGCCATATGTGGGAAGACTCATAAAGCTGGGTATGTTCAGCCTTGAGAAGAAAATGACTAGGGGAGAGTCAGCAATGTGCCCAGGCTGCCAAGAGGGCTAGTGGCATCCTGGCCTGTACCAGGAATGGTGTGGCCAGCAGGGAGAGGGAGGCTCTCCTCCCCCTGTATTTGGCACTGGTTAGACTGCACCTGGAGTGTTGTGTTCAGTTCCGGGCCCCTCAGTTCAGGAAGGGTGTCGAGGGGCTGGAACGAGTCCAGAGAAGGGCAACTAGAATGGTCAAGGGAAAGTCAGCCCTATGAGGAGAGGCTGATGGAGCTGGGGCTGTTTAGCCTGGAGGGGAGGAAGCTCGGGGGTGACCTTATCACTGTCTGTAACTCCCTAAAAGGGGTTAGAGTCAGGTGGTGGTCGGTCTTTTCTCCCTGGACACTGCAGACAGGACAAGGGGTCACAGTCTTCAGCTCCATCCATTGGGGGAGGTTTAGACTTGACATTAGGAGAAGGTTTTTCCCTGACAGAGTGATCTGGTTTGGAAGGGGCTGCCCACGGAGGGGGTCGAGTCGCCATCTCTGGAGGTGTTCAAGGTCAGGCTACTAGTAGAACTCAGCAGACTTCCTAAGGGTGTCTTGAGTTGGGGCTTTTTAGAGCAGAGGGAAGAAAAAAAAAACAACCATTGGAAAGTGTTTTGGCCAATGTAAAGACCAAAGATTCTTTCCTATGAGACATAAGGGATGATACTGATTGCTGAATGCTAACACAGTTCAATTAACACAGCTTTCATTTAGGTTGTTCCTTCTATCACCTGGTTGTTAGGGCAGGCTGTAATTCTGAAAGGAAACTGTCCTTCGTGTCTTGGGTTCTGGGAAAAACCCCACTTGGGCTATGGGTTCCAGCATTTCTTTTCCAATCCAGATTTTGCTGGGAGGAGGTTTGGAGATGAGAGACATTTCAGGACATCCTGCCAAGCACAGAGTTTACCTGAGAATTTCTGCATTGAGCCCCAGCCATGCGACACACAGGGAAATACAGACCAAAGAAAGCAAAAGTTGAGGAGAAATAAAGGATGAACAATGTCACACCAAAAGCATATTCTTCTGTTGCTCTATATTTAGATACTAGCTTTAAAACAACCTTTTTACTGCTCTAGTTAGTCTGAATTCTTCCTGTGAGACTAAAATAGTGCGTACATGCCTGACACATACATAAGGGGCAACGGAGCTGAGCTTATGCCACTAAACCATAGAATCATAGAATGGTTTAGTTTGCAAGACACCTTGAAGATCTTTTAGTTCCAGCTCCTCACCTCTCACCAGACCAGGTTGCACAGAGCCCCATTCACCCTGGCCTTGAACACTTTCAGGGATGGAGCAGCCACAATCTCCCCATGCAATCTGTTCCAGTGCCTCAGCGCCCTCATGGAGAAGAACTTCATTATACCCAACTTAAACCTCCCCTTTTCCAGTTTCAGGCCATTGCCCCTTGTCCTATCACTATAGGCCCTTGTAAAAAACCCTTCTCCAGCTTTCCTGTAGCCCCCTTCAGGCTGCTGTTAGGTCATTCTGGAGCCTTCTTTAAGCTGAACCCAGCTTTCTCAGCCTGTCTTCATAGCAGAGTTGGCTATATCCCATTTTCACTCTTTAAAAGCTTTCTATACCTTCATTGCAATTAACACGAAGCATCTCTTTAAATCTCTGGGATTTTTGCAGGAGGTGGGCACAGGAAAGGCAGCAAACAAACCCCCTTACCTATTCTATGCTGTTTTTGCCTATTCCTTCTGAGAACAAATCTCAACAGCTCCCAACCCTTCCTACAGTGGAAAAAACACCCCGACAAACAGGTTACGTTATCTCCAAGTCACAGATGTGACAGACCTACCTACCGGGCTGCAGCCTGGCTGCACGGATAATGGGTGTATCTGGCACAGGCTTATGACAGATTAAGGACCATAAGATCAAGGGCCAACCATCTGCTGCCAAATCCCAAAGAACGAAGCAGAGAACAGGGCTATTTGAGAAAAAATAGTTCATTGTCTTATATCTGCTGTTTGGTCTAATTCCTCAGTTCAGTTAAATCGCTGGCGCAGGGGTTGTAGTCAGCATTGTGCTCTCAAAGTGCTTTTCAGATCATACTGTCTGCAGAGACGGAAGACAGTTCACTGAGTACTGTACAAGATAGTAGAGAGACCAGAAACAGACCTGTTATTTTATTTATGTAAGGTTTTAAAAAGTCTATTTTCTTTGAACAGTGCCTCCAAGAAGATTTGAGAACCATCTGAAATTCACAAGCTCTCTTATTTCTCGTGGATCAAATGGGATTGTGAGAAGAAAAAGCACCATCAGAGAGGAATGGGCCACCATCACAGCTGTACAAGGTGATCAGGGAGATAAAGAGGACACAAGGCTGCAGGTAAAGGAAGGAAACTCATCGTTAGGCGTAGGTCATGTTGCACTCTTCTGAACTCACAGAACAGGGACAAATTGCCAGGTAGAACGTGTCTCTCCAGTGTTGATAGAGTCTGTTACGTTCCAGTATTAAGCCCATGTGAGGTGGTGTGTGGGTGCTCCTGGGGTTTTAAACTGTACATTGCACGGACAGACTAAGCTGCTCTAAGTCTGCACAGGTAGTTGCACTTAATTTAACTGTCAACCTAAATCATTTTAACATCATGCCTTTAGTTAAGCCGTTCATTCTGGGCAGCCTGTCTTTAAGCCCCGGTCTTACAATGGGTCCCTGATGGTTTTTACTTGAAGTTAATGGGGCCAAATGTGGTTTTAGGGTAGCAATTGCTTAAAAGTCATTAAAAGCAGGGGTTTATTTAGTCGTGCCAGCTCTGCTGCTTATGCTTATGGGAAGCTCTTTACACAAGAATTATTCCTCTTGGCTTCAGAGAGACTACTTAGGGGTTAAGGTAAAAATGTGCTCGCAGTCAGGTGGAGCTGTTTGCTGCCTTGTTCATGCACCCCACCCCATTGAAAACAAGGTGACTCCTTAGGTCTGTGAGTTAATCAAGTGGTGAAGAGTTTGCAGGAATGGAATGTTCTTTTGCTATGTGACTGTGAGAAGTTTGCTTTCTGAGTAGCAGAACGTCAACCATAAAAAAGCAACTTGGAAATTTCAATGACATGAGAAGACAAATAGATCTACAGGGGAAAAAAAAAGAAATCAAAAAAGAATGCTCTGCCATGTCCCTTGGTTTTATTACAAAGATACCTAGGAAGAGCTCACACTATGATCTTTATTTCTGGGTTAGAAGAAATAGCCATTTCTCTGCTGATGAAGCAGGCTAAAAGCCAGATCCTATCTGACTTGGTCTTACACACCTGCATTCAGGAGAGGAAGGTGCCCCTCTGAAGGAGTACACACACCTTGTGATGTAGAGGTTACATAACTGTCTTAAAACTTGGATGTAGGCACAAAGGTATAAGTTTTCCTGTCCAGATGTGGCAATGCAGCTGAACAGACTCATGCTGACACCCAGCCTATTCCTATAATTCTGATAGATTATAGAACCATAGAATCATTAGGGATCGGAAGGGACCTCGAAAGATCATCCAGTCCAGTCCCCCTACCACAGCAGGGTCACCCAGACCCAGTGGCACAAGAACACAGCCAGGCGGGGCTGGAACGTCTGCAGAGAAGGAGACTCCACAACACCCCTGGGCAGCCTGGTCCAGTGCTCCGGGACCCTCCCTGGGAAGAAGGTCCTGCTGATATTGATAGGGAACCTCCTCTGTTCCAGCTGGCACCCAGTGCCCATTGTTCGACTGCCATGCGACACTGAGAAGAGCCTGGTTCCATCCTCCTGACACCCACCCCTCACAGATTTAGAGACAGGAATGTGGTCCCCCCTCAGCCTCCTCTTCTCCAAGCTCAAGAGACCCAGCTCCCTCAGCCTTTCCTCATCAGGGAGCTGCTCTCCTTCCTTCATCATCTTCGTTGCTCTACACTGGACACCCTCCAGCAGCTCTGTGTCCTTCCTGAACTGAGGGGCCCAAAACTGGACACAGTACTCCAGATGTGATATCACCAGTGCAGAGTAGAGGGGGAGAAGAACCTCTCTCGATCTGCTAACCACCCTCCTTGTGATGCATCCCAGGATGCTGTTGGCCCTCTTGGCCACCAGAGCACATTGCTGGCTCAGAGTCATCCTGCTGGCCACTAGGACCCCCAGGTCCCTTTCTCCTCCCCTGCTCTCCAACAGGTCAGTGCCCACCCTCTCCTGGTCCCTGGGGTTGTTCTTGCCCAGATGCCAGACTCTCCCCTGCCCCTTGTTGTCCCTCACTCCATCTCTCTCTGCCCAGCTCTCCAGCCTGTCCAGGTGTCACTGAATGGCAGCACAGCCTGCTGGGGGGTCGGTGTCACCACCCAGCTTTGTGTCAACAGCAAACGTGCTGACAGGGCACCCTGATCCCTCATTCAAGTCATTCATGAATGGATTGAAGAGGACTGGTCCCAGTACTGATCTTTGGGGAATGTCACCAGATCCAGATCTCCTACTAGACTCTGTACAGCAGCACAATGGGGTAAGGGAGCTGCTTATTTAAATGCTCTCCCACATGAAGGCTCAAATCTCAATTTTGCCATCATTTCTTCCCCAGGCCTGCTCTGTAGTGCTCATGAGAGAGCCAGGTTTGCCCCTAACATGCTCTAACATACTCCAGTGTGGTAGAACAAAGGATTGCTCACCACAGAGCAAAGGTGTGCTCTGCTTCAAATATACGTTGTCTCTCAGGTTCCAGCTTAGCTGCATGTTGAGTGGGCTAACTCGTGAAAAGGATGATGGAAATGAAAGAAGCCAGGATACAAATAGCTAAGAGGACAGGCTCAGAGGAGCATCACTCAGGTTCCTCATTTATATTACACACCATTAGGCATCGGCACATTCAGTGTCTCACCTTGACATTTCACACTTCAGCACTTCTTAGTCTTGAGATGCAGGAGGATATTCTGCTCTTATTCATGTGGGAAAACAAAGAGCTAGAGAAATCACCAGGCCTGCAGTGGATTATTCCAGATGTGCCCTAAATTAGCTAATTCTTTCCGTGCTCTGCAAAGTAACCTGGATACATGCAGCCCCTCTTAATGGCAGATGATCTAATCCTGGTATCTGTGCAGGGTGTACAGAGCAAGTTGATCCAAGGATGGATAACTCCAGAACTAGAGATCACCTGTCTTTGAGAAAGAAAGTAAATCCATGCACTGTGATCTTATTGAACCTTGTGCTTTGATTTTTCCTCAGGTACACAGAGGTAACGGCAAGCATCGTGACACCTGTTCTTCATGGTAATGAACAAATGCTGATGCTTCTCAGCACACACAGCCTGCCTGGTAACACAGGCAGCCCTAGGAATTCAAATCTTGAGGATTCCACAAGCTTTCCTATATATGAAATGAATCTTTCTGTCAAAGTGGAAGATGTTTTCCTATCACAGTGGAACATTTAATGTACTTGGGGCTCACTAAGGCATCACTTAACACTTTAGAAAACTCCCACAACCCCCATACCATGAAAATGAATCACAGCATCCAGCTTTTAAAATCATTTTCTGAAGTTCATTGATCACGCACAGGCAAAGGAAAGAAAAAGGGGGGAACTTTGATTCCTGAGCATGCTTCAAGGTCCACAAGAGAATAAGATGAGATGTCACAAACACTTTAGCAAGTAAAACACATGAAGAGGATAAATTATTATGCTGAAGTATCAAATCTGAAGTAGGATTATGCTGTGGTTTCAACTCAGAACCACACAGCCACTCATGTGAGTCGCACATCTTTAGAGGAGAATCATTTAGGTCGGGAAAAACCTTTAAGATTATCAAGTCCAACCATTAAGCCAACAGTCTGACTGTTAATCCAACAGTCTCCTGCTCCAGTCCTACCCTCCTGGGGCAGGAGAAAGTACAGCCAAAGGTCTGAGAGTCAAGACAGAGAGGTCTCAACCACCAATTATGACCCCAGGCAAAAGACACTCGTTCTGGGGAAGAAAATCAGTGTAAACAACAAAACTCACCACCAGTCATCAGCATCCAGTGAGAGACACAGCTGGACCTTAAATGCACCTTCCTTCCCAGCCTTTCTTTCTCCCAGGACCAGCTCTGCTGCCTCCTTCCCTCACAGGGGGAACAGGGGTTAAGCATTGTGGCCAGTCCCAGTCTGTTCCACAGCTCCTTCCTTCTCAGGAGAAAACCCCTCATAGTCCTCCTCTGTAGCAATGAGGTGTCCCTCTCATAGGTGAGAGTCCCCCATGAACTCCTCTGACTAACGTGGTGGTCTCCCATGGGCTGTAGTTATCCCAGTGATGAACTACTGCAGTGCAAGTCTCTCCTGCTGTCTCAGACCCTTTCAGAATCCATCCCCTGCTCCAGTGTGCCCTCCTCCATGTCCTGCAGGGAGTCTTTACTGATGATCTCTGAGGACTCCAAAGGCTCAGCCTGTCCTCTCACCATGAGCTGCAGGGGAATGGCTGATCTGGTGTGTTATTATACCCTTACTCCTACTCCCTCACTCACCTGGCACCAGCAGCTTCATCCCTCCACACACAAACCCCACCAGACACAAACCCAGAACAGAGTACCAACACAGAAATTCACCAGGAGAATTAATTGCATGGCATAAAGATACAGGATGGTGAAGCATCACATTGAATCCCTGCTGCTTTTGTTGTGAGAGCAGAGGGAGATGGCAAGGTATTAAGTTTAGGGATTCAGGATGTGTCAGTTCTTTGCCTTGGCTTTATTGCAGAAAAACCAAGTGGTTTTGTCACTGGACTTCAATTCTGAGCCTGCACAATGAGAATAATTGGCCATTTCTTGTCTAGGAGGGCTACACAGGTACAGGAAAGGAAAGCAAGGGTCTTATCTCACCTGATGCCTTTCACTATTCCTATAGTAAAATGATGAGACGTTGCTGTGTCCCTTTTTTATCTGTTGAGAGGAAAATCATTTCCAAGCAGCTGAGCTGGCACTGTGTGCCCTGTCCTGAACGCCTATCTGTGCTAAACAGTGAGTAACTACTGGCTCCGTGCATACCTTGTGGTGCCTGCTTTGCCACATCACCACCTCCCCTGTGTTTGATGTTAGTATTTCAACCTGATTCCATGTTAAGCCTGTTTATTTGGTGACAAAGAGCCAAAAACCTGAGCAGATGGAGGGTTTTCTGGTGCATGTTCTCTCCTGTCTGAACTGCAGGTAACACAGGCTATCTGCCTTTCCTGGGGGAGGGCATGACTGATTAGAGTGATCTGTAAGTGCCCCACAGGAAAGCATCTTCTTGGATGCAGGTGCTTTGAACCAATCCAGGGATCGGTTGGAAAGGATCGATAGAGCCATACAGGGATGAGGTGGGCAGTAGCACAAGGCACTCCTTACCCCTTTGTCCTCAGTGGATGCAGGAGAACCTTGGCTTTCACCTGGCCAGTGACAGGTACACTTTGTCTTGAACTACCCAGGTGATATCCAGTTCCTGCCTACCTGGGATGAATTAATTGGATTTATGAGGTTAAAGGCTTGTGGTGCATCACAGACTCAGGCCAACAGCCACCTCTCTACAACCTCTCTTCAGGCTGTTGTAGAGGGCAATGAGGTCCCCCTCAGCCTTCTCTTCTCCAAAGTAACCCTGTCCAGCTCCCTCAGCCTCTCCTCATACAGCTTCTCCTCTAAACCCCTCATGAGCTCGGTAGCTCTGCTCTGGACACGCTCCAGCACCTCCATGTCTGTCCTATAATGAGTGGCCCAGAACTGAACACAGTACTCGAGATGAGGCCTCACAAGGGCTGAGTACAAGGGCACCATAACTTCCCTTCTCCTGCTGACCATGTTGTTCCTGATCCAGGCCAGGATCCTGTTGGCCTTCTTGGCCACCTGGGCACACTGCTGGCCAATTGTCTCTCCCAGGTCCTTTTCTGCTGGGCAGCTTTGAAGCCACTCATCCCCCAGCCTGTAGTGTTGCCTGAGGTTGCTGTGACAGAAATGCAGGACCCGGCACTTGGCCTTATTGTCCCTGATTCACCAGTTTCTCCAGAAGAATATTGTGGGAGACTGTGTCAGCAGCCTTCCCAAAGTGGAAGTAGACAACATCCACAGCCTTCCTCCCTCCAAAAGGTGAGGCACATGGTCATAGAAGGAGATCAGGTTCGTTAAGCAAGATGTCCCTTTCATAAACCCATGCTGGCTGAACCTGATCCCTTGTCTGCCCTGCTGTTGCCATGAGAACTCACTCAAGATGATCCTCTCCATCATCTTTCCTGGTACCGAAGCCAGGCAGACAGGCCTGTAGTTTCCTGGATCCTCCTTCCAGCCATTCTTGTAGGCATGAATCTTGTAGATTCACGTCAGCCACCTTCCAGTCACCTGGTGCCTCCCCTGTTGACCAGTATTGTGGAAAAATGATGGAGAGAGGCTTGGTGAGGGCTCTCCTGCGTTTCCCTAAGTGCACAGTCAGCATTCCATAAACAGCATTACCTCAACCCTAGGCAAAAGCCCTGTAAACTTCTTCATTTCACTTGAAATTACAGTAAAGAAGGTATTTGCTTAAATATTAATGGCATGAGGGTAGAATATAACTGTCTGGATTACCTGTGTGTTGCTTCAGGTAGCAGGGCTGTTGACTACCGGTGCATTAGTTGGTGTATATGGTAATGGTATTGAGACAGTTATCGGAGAAGTTGTTCTGGTTGTGGTTCCATAAGTGCAGACAAACTCTCTTGTCTGTGCAGCTAAAACACGTCTCATGTTGTGAATCAGCTCAAGTAAACATTGCATCCTTGTTAGTTATTTTTTCCCTTCTTATTTTCACTCTGAATGAGATCTGGTGAGAGATCACCAGAAAGAACAGGAGGAGTAGGAGTATAAAAGAGAGAGACTGCTGATCCCAGGCAGTGTAATTACAGATGTTTTCTTGGAGGAGGAACCTGTCTTCTCTTTGATTTCACGGATGGTTGGTATTTTCCATTTGAGGTTATGGGAACAAATGTGCTGCCTCGTCCAAAACTGTCTGTTCTTCCTGACAAGGGCTTTGTCCTAGAATGAGCTAAAATGACTTTAAAAAAAATTCCAGATGCTATTTTTGGCTGCTATTTTAAGCCATTAGGGATGATCTATC
>VZRI01000703.1:0-18058 GCA_013397515.1 Upupa epops | reverse complement strand
GTCTGGAGTTTGATATCAGGACGTCTCCGAGAGTATAGATGGAAGCAAAAAGGTGTACAGTATCTTTACTTTCTCTGTATCCTCTGTCTTCAGGACACCCACCTCATTCAGCAGGGGGCCTACATTGACTCTAGATTTAGTTTTACCTGCAAAGTATTCGGAGAAGCCTTTTGTGTTACCCTTGACCTCTCTTGCAAGGTCTAATTCCAAGGAGACCTTGCCTTTCCTAGTTGCATCCCCACATTCTCTCACCAGAACCTTATAAATACCCCGTGTGGCCATCCCCTCCTTCAATGACCTTTCTTCTTCCTCTTCATTTGCCCAGCAGCTACCTGTTTAACTATGTAGGTCTTCTAGCTCCCTTCCTTGATTTCTTTCCTGTTTTGGTGCTCTTGTGTTGTGCAAGCAAAAATTGCCAGTTCATGTTGAGTTTTTTTTGTCAACCAACACACCCTAGTCCTTATCTTTAAGGCTGTTTTTAATCTATTCACCACTCAGCCTGTATTTGTGTTGTAAAAAACCACAGTTATGAAAGCTATCCAGATTGTAACAGAGTTGTATAGAAGTTTTGCAGTATACTGGACACCTCAGAAGAAGGACATAGAGAGGTGCTGCAATGTGGTCAAAGACAGACAATGAAGCTGGTCAAGGATCTGGAGAAAATGACCTATGAGGAGGGACTGAGGGGACTGGGCTTGTTTAGCCTAGAGAAAAGGAGGCTGAGGGGAGACATGACCCTCTACAACTACCTGATAGGATGTTGTTGAGAGATGGGTGTTGGTCTCCTGTCCCAAAAAGGAAGAAATAAAATTAGGGACATGCCCTCAAATTGCTTCAGAGGAGGTTCAGACTGGACATTGGGAACAATTTTTGCATCAAAAATTTGGTGGAGTAGTGATCCCTGGAAAGACGTAAAAGACATAAAGTTGTAGTGCTGAGGAATATGATTTAGCAGTGAACTGGCAGTGTTGGGTCATTACTTGGTCTTGATTGTAAAGGTGTATTTCTAACAACTCTGTGATCTGTATCTCTGCTTTCCTCTGCAATATTTTTAAAAAAATCTGTAACATAAAGTTCTTATTTAAAGTCTTAACTGTTTTAGAAGTATTTTTAACTACTTGTCTCTGTGATAAAAATGTTGCATTTTTTTCATATTTCAATAGGCACTTGTTAAGTTATTTATATTTTTGCAGGACCTACTTCTCACTTCACATACTGCTCCAAGGCAAAATTTTTGAGAATGGAACATTAAAATGCTGTACAAAAACTCTTCAGAATTCCCAGCCAAGTGGAGTAAACAGGTGTAAATTTGAATCAGTGACACATGCCAGTTGAAACATAAGGCTCTTTTTGTTCTCAGATGAAGGTCTGTCATTCTATTTCTCAAAGTGATTTTACATGCATTTTTTTATGCTGAGTTTAAATTTCTGGACACATTCAGTCACACATTATTTTAATATTGCAGTATTTTCCCCTTATGATTTTGATATCCTAGTATTTTATCTTCTGTTAAGATTTACATTCACTTTTATACTCTGTGTTAATTGAATAACGTCTCAGAACCTCCATTGGACAACTCTGTCCTGTAGGTTCAAAGAGGCAAAGGTTGCTGCTTAAGCGAATTCACTTAAACTCTGCTTAAACGCATTCACTTGCACAGCAGCAGGTCCTAACCACACATATTGGAACAGCTGGGGAAATCTTTTTTTCAGTTTTGAAATTGATCCCTGAGTCTATGTTCAGCCAAATAAATCTCTGGCATTGCAAACATGTAAATTCTAGAGTTTGCCTTTGCATGCACCGAAGAGTCATGTCTTCTCCTCTAGTCGTGCCTATTTCTCCTAAAGACTCATAGGCTTAGACTGATCTAGGGCATCTACCTAATACAAAGCAAACAATTTTAAGAACATTGTAAAATGTAAGTCACATATTTACATATGGAACATCTTCATTTGGGGGTCACATCCATATAGTGAATTGGTTGTCTGAGCTCTGCTTTACTAGAATTCTCTACTATTTCAATGGCTTTGGGTGAAATTCTAGTTTCAGCCTTTTGTGGCACTCTAAGTCAGGAAAAGTCTGTAAAGAACAACATTCTGATGACAAAGGTTCAATTTTTATTACTTTTAATGCCTAATCTATACCAAAACGCAGACTAGGAATGTATGCTGCTGAAACACTGCCAGGAGCCAAGCAAAAGTCTACCTGTTTTTTTGGTTACTTCCCTTCTGCAACATGATATGGAGAAAATCCTAACTAATCTCGCCTTTCTGCAGGGCCCCTGATATTCTGCAATAACTCATCTGATACTCAAATTTCTGTTGTGAAGTCTAGGCCCCTTTAGGTGTTACCTAGGTGCTACTTTGCAGCAGGCCAATATCATATAAAGGATGTACCGCCAAATGTCTAGCAGGAGTTGGAAATTCTCTTTATCCAAGAGCCCTCAAAACCAGTGAGCTTCTGGCAACATAAAACTTAATCACAGGCAGCAGAGTTCTGATGGCTGAAAGTCTATATAGGAGAAACTTATGCTGTCTCCTTTCCACTTGTCACTCACCTGGAATCAATTAGATGAGCCCATATTCAAAAAAGCTCTTCCAGTAAGTACTGAACACCAATGTGGGATTTCAGGAGGCAGCTACAAATGTTCTGGCTAAGGATAATGAGAGTTCAACTCATCACCTTTACCAAGCAGAGGAAGTTTATTCATTTATTGAGTTTTACATAAGTATATAGACTTATAAGTACATAGATGACTCTCTACTAAATGTGTAATCAATCACTTCACCTGGAAGTATGAGAGCATGCATTGAGCTTGCTTTCCCTATGCATTTTGAGATCCAAGAGTGAAAAGAGGTATGAAATTACTTAAATGCATATGTGAACTCATAGCTGGGATGACTCCAATAAAAATAATTACATGAAAATTATGATTTTTGAGATTAACCAGCTACTTTACTTTTCACTTTCTGGGACGCAAAAGCATATGATTTTTCTATGGACCTATGATGTAAATCTCCTTAAGTTGACCCAAGTAAATCCATGAACCTGAGTTGCTCTCTTTTCTTTCTCTGATCAGTAGGGATGTAACAGCATCAATTGTTTTTAAATATGCAGGAATTTAATGGAAACAGAGAGACATAAACGAAACTGGATTAAGACCTGGTTTATAGCCTCCAGCTAACAGTTTTTATGACTTTTTATATGGTGAGAAAGGATTATCAAAACAGTTGAAAAAGAATTACAGTCAATGGCTCTACCCTCATGTGGAAACCAGTAACGACTGATGTTTGATTGGGTAATTGTAATGATTTGGACCAGTGCTTTTTAAAGTCTTGATCAATGACATAGTAGCAGGATTAAAAGCACTATCAGACAGTGTTGACAACACCAAACTGTGTTGTGCAGTTGACATGCTGGAGGGAAAGGATGCCGTTGAGACGACCCTTGACAGGAGTGAGAACTGGGCCTGCATGAACTCCATGAACATTTGCAAGGCTGTGTACCAGGTCCTATACGTGGGTCAGGGTAATTCACAGTAACACTATAGGCTGAAGTATGGTCTCTTCTCACAAATAACCAGTGATAAACAAGAGGAACTGGCCTCAAGCTGCACCATTAGACATTAGGAAAAACTTCTATATTGAAAGAGTCACCAGGCATTGAAATAGGCTGCCCAGAGTAGTGGTTGAATCATTATTCCTGAATGTGTTTTAAAAGTCATGTAGATATGGTGTTTAGGGACATGGTTTAGCAGTGGGATTATCAGAGTTAGGTCAATGGTTGGATTCTTGTAATTTTAAAGTTCTATTTCAACCTAAAACAATCCTATAAATCTGATGAATGGAGTGAGAATAACCCAGTGGAGAAGGACTTGGGAGTATTAGTGGATGAAAAACTGGAGATGAACTGGCAGTGTGTACTTGCAGCCCAGAAGTTCAGCAGTATCTTGGATCTTATTAGAATCACAGAGTAAACATGGTTGGAAAAGACCCACTAGATCACTAACCATACACACACCCACAAATACCTAAATAACTGATCAATGCAAAAATACCACATAATGTCATCCATGCCTGCCACTATAGCATATCACGAAGCACCATTTCTACATGCTTCTAAAATACCTCCAGAGATGGTGACTCAACCACTTCCCTGGAAAGGCCGTTTCAGTGCTTCACCACTCTTTTTCTAAAGAATTTCTTAATAATATCCAATCTAAAACTCTTCTACCTCAACTTCAGACGACTGCCCCTGGTTCTGTCATAAGTCAGAGAGAAGAGGCCAACATCCACCTCTCTACAACCTCCCCTCAGGTAGCTGTAATGGGCCAAAGAAGAAGCATGACCAGCAGCTTGAAGTACTTCTCTATTCTGCTCTGGTGAAACAGTAAGTCCCTGTTTATTGTAAATATTTCTAGTTCTTTTTTCTCTTTTAGGCTGTAGATGCACAGGATAAAGTCAGTTGCCAATATCCATAAAACAAATAATGCCTTCCTGGACATGCCAAAATAATTTTCCAGTTTTAACATTAAATCTAACCACTGATGCAGTCAGGAACAATTTCTTAATAAAAAGAATGAAAATAGAATTGCTTTTACAAGCATATTTATCTTGGTTTTTTTATCATATGCTTATACCCTATCTTTTGCATGGAATTCTTCAGTTAGAACATAATGTTTTGACCATCTGATTTTTTTAATGTCATGATTTCTCTTGTCACAAGCTATCAGGTAAAATCTGTCTGACCCTGGAGTTTGCAGTAGTTCTGCAAGCTGTTTGTTTGCCAAGAGGTGACTTTCCCAGCCACATGATGGCTTTGTAAAGACAGATACAGAGCATGAATAAGTTTCAGAAGTCTGAAAACCTGACCAGGTTTTCCTGGTCTTTTCTTCTTTCTTCACCCTCATCTGTACCAACTGGGGACTTGGATGAACTATTCTGCAGCTTTTTTTTTCAGTAAATGTATTCCTAGTCTTTTCTGTTTGATAAAGGAGCTGTAAGTACTTACAATACTTGACGAACTTAGACAAATGACCCCTATCTCAGAAAGTGTGGAGTATTTTAAATGCAACTCTAGAATTTGTGTCTGTGAGCATTGCTAAGTGTCTGGTGTTTAGAAAACTATGTTGTTTACTTAGATGCCTCAAAACTGTGATGGAAGGAGCTGCATCTGGTCATACATTTTGGAAGCTCATGGCTAGAGTTTCAACTTCCACCAGATTCAGCAGCTATGATGGGCATTGGAATGCATGGACAGAGTTCATGAAATGAGTTCTCTTGTGGGAATAATATTAAAGAGAGCAAAACCCAAAGCTGGTAAAAAGGAATTTTATGATAACCATAGTGTTTCCTTTGCTCCCAAGCACTGAGAATTGCAGAGCATTTGTCGATTCATTATTTTGGTCAGCTCATACAAGAAGTTCCAAGTTCCAAATGTTAAGTCCTTCACTGTATCCCAAGCACAAGTGGACAAGGGAAAAGCAACTGACATCATCTATCTGGACTTGTGTGAAGTGTTTGACACTGTCCCGCAAGACCCCCTGGGCACCAGACTGGAAAAACATATATTCGATGAATGGACCACTCACTGGATAATGTATTAGCTGGATGGCCACACTCAAAGAGTTGTGGTCAAAGGCTCAAAGTCCACATGGAGAGCAGTAATGAGTGGCATCCTTCAGGGGTCAGTACTAGGACCAGTGTTGTTTAATATCTTTGTCAGTGATATGGACAGTGGCACTGAGTGCTCCCCTTAGCAAGTTTGCTGATGGCACTAAGCTGTGTAGTGTGGTGGACACTACTGAGGGAAGGGGTGCCGTCTAAAGGGACCTGGACAGGCTGTAGAGGTGTGCCATTGCCAACCTCATGAGATTCAACAAGGCCAAGGGCAAGGTCATGCACCTGGGTTGAGGCAATCCCAGGCACAAATACAGGCTGGGTGGTGAACAAACTGAGAGCAGCCTTCAGGAGAAGGACGTTGGGGCATTGGTCGATGAAAAACTCAACATGAGCCGGCAGTGTTCATTTGTAGCCCAGAAAGCCAATCGCATCCTGGTCTGCATGAAGAGAAGTGTGACCAGTAAGTCAAGGGTGGTGCTCCTCCCCTTTTATTCTGCTCTTGTGAGACACCATCTGTAACACTGCGTCCAGTTCTGGAGCCTGCAACACATGAAAGATACTGAACTGTTGGAACGAGTCCAGAGGAGGACTACAAGGATGATTGGAGGGATGAAGCACCTCTCCTACGGCGACAGACTGAGAGAGTTAGGGCTGCTCTGAGCTTGGAGAAGACGAGACTCCAGGAAGATGTTCTAGCAGCCTTCCAGTATAGATATCCCTGGTAATTTTTACTTGTAAATGTGTACACAAATCCAAACTCCTAGTTTCTCACTCTTCTGTATTACTCTTACCCCAGCAGATCCCACCATTAAGGCAACTAGGCTGAAGGGAAGGGGAAGGCTGAAGATAATAAAAAGCCAGAGACCCTGAGGCTCCACAGGGTTCAGAAACTGGGGTAAATGGACTGAGCAAGATGTTGCCTGATCCTGTGGTGGTAAAACTCTATTTCCTCTCTTTTTCCTCTTGTCTTTTCTATTTTTTTAGCACATCTTATATTAATTTTAGTAAATAGTTTTATATTGACCTGTGTTATAATTTTCCTTAATTCGGCCTAAGCAAACCCATGAACTGTAATCACTCTCGTTGCTTTTTCTGAGTGATTGGGGAATAACACTAGGAAACTACACTGGACAGAACACAAGATCAGTCTGATTTTCAGACTACAAGTTTAAACTTCTGTAAATGTACCACTTCAACACTCTGATAAGACATAAAGTAATTCTTCTGAAATTCTCACTCTAGGTCAAGAAGTTGAAGGACACACATTACATGACTCATATACAGATTATAAACACAGGCTCCCTATCATAAATGCAGGCACTGTAAGCAAAAGGTAGCTTTTACACTATTCAATCATGCTTATTCTGATTTAACTTGCTCTCTAAATGTAATTGTCTAAACTGAGCAAAGCTCATACTGGGTCTGTGACATCAGAGAATTAAAAAATTGTGAATTATGGTTAATAAAATTGGTTTTCAGGAACAAGTGCTACCTCTCATATAAATCACTAGTCTCTAAAAAAAATATAAAGTGTTCTTTGATCAAGAAGTAAATAATTTAAATCCTGAAGCAAATAAAAAATTGTTCTTATAATAGGGTAACACCTTCCAAAATAATGTTTTATTTGAAAATTCAAAGACAATTTAATTAGAGAGTTGTGAAAAGTGTAGTGGCCATTAATGATGTTCTACAGTGAACAGGCAGTTGAGATTCATTATCACTTATTCTAACAAGCATAGTTTTCACCCATACTTAGGTTTTCAATTCCACAAAGGAAAATCATGGGCAAAGCCTATGGCATAGTGGGAAGTACTAAAAATGTATGTGAGGAAATGCGTAACGTGTAATAGACAGCAGACTTTTGGTAACCCTGCATGTGAAGTTTAGTGAGAACTATACTTCTTAAACTCAGTTGTTAAGTAGTGATGCATATTTGCATTCTTAGACAGTTACCCTCATACGTTCTCATGTTATGCATGAGGGTTTGAGCTGCAAAACATTTAGTATATTAAAAGCATCAAGTCACAGGTTACATAAATTCTTCATATAGAAAGTTATTGATTAATATTTTCCTCATAGCTGTTGTTACAGTCATTTAAAATACTAGCACTGTTATAAAGAAAAGTGAAGAAAAGAGTCATTTTCATGCATGTTTGTGGTATCATCCTAATCACTTATGCAGCAAATAAAACAAGTTCACACACATAATCTTTGTTCATGTCTCACTGATGTAATTTTTTCACTTCTTGGGTGGTCTGTCTAGGTGGGTTGATACAAAACACACATCCAGGGTCCTCTGTTCACCAAATGTGAACAGACATTCAAAAGAAAAAGAAGAATTCAGAGTCCCATTAGTGCTGTGACCTATCAATCCAGGGTGTGCTAGGAAACTAACATAAATTAGGACACTATAATAGCTGTTCTAACGTACAACATCAGCAGTCATCCTTGCTGAGCCCATAGAGCTTGACATGATTGCCAAGAACAGATTTTTTTGAGAAATTGCTCAGGACAAAAGAGGCAGAAGCTACTACTTGAATGATGATCCCTGGTGAGTAACTCTGACTCATGCATAAATCCAGTCCTAGCTTGTAGTGCTGGCTTTGGAGGCAGAGGGCAATTTAATCACGGTTGTAGAGAGGACCTGAGACAAGACTACTTAACCTTTTCTTTCTTGGAAGGAATTTTGCTTGGAATGCTAACTTAATTATCAATAAATTCTCCTCCTGGCTTATAGAGCAGTCTGTGGCTTGCTGAGATCTTGAGAATTACATACTTTTGGCTCTTCTACATTTTAATGAAATCCAGCAGGTATTTTATAAGTATGAATAAGAAGTTTTTAATTTGGTCTTTTTAATAGCAAACACCTCTTAAAAATGTTTTGCTATTTCTAAACAGAAGGTCTGATCCATGGTCATGTAGGGAATTGTGGTTGAGAAAAGATGTATTAAAATGTGATCTATATCTCTATATGTTAATAGAGTCTGGAAAGCCTGAAAACACTACAGACCTTCATTTCATAACACATGATTGCTGTGGGAAGGGACAGCTATGAAGCTAGGCATCTGTTACAGGTTTTTAAACAACTCCTGATGTTTAAAGTGGCCATAGCAAACTCTAAGGAGTTTGATTAAAAAAGCACAGATTGCAAGGGAAGTGCTTGAATGAAGCTGCATGAAGATCCATTTCAAAGTAATTTTTTCAAACAGAGTTTTTACTCAGATTATTTGATTAGTTTTTTTCTAAAGTATTAAAATAAAAGGTGATCATCATCCAAACACTGAAAAAAGCTTTCAAAAGAGTAGTCTGTCTGGGTAACAACCATGACAGTGAACTGCAGATTCCTGCCATGAACTAGCCTCAGCAGAGGCTTATTAGTTTTCTAGTAAGTTAGTTAGTCTTATTAGTTAGTCTTATTAGTTAGTCTTATTAGTTTTCTAATTAGTTTTCTAAAACTAAGCTTATTAGTTTTCTAACTGTTGTCACAATTGGGAAAACTGTCCTTGTTTAGCTGTCATTGCCCCAGAGTATGTGCAGGTGAGAAGAAAAGGAAGCTTTCACCAACCTCATACTTTCGCTTTTCTGGATTTAGGGATGGAGCCAGCATAGATCAGGAGGAGGCTACCTTTGGTGATTAAAATATTCTGACAATGACTGCTGAACTCATGAAAAAAATTATAGGTCAGTGTTGCTTCTGTAATGCCATTTACAAAGTGATTTAAAGTATTGCTGTTAATTACCAGATTATTACCATATCTAATTTTGATAATTCTAGGTTATCCAAAGTAAGCAGAGAAACAGAAATCAAATTATTTGGTTCCTCCAGATTGGCAGCAGTACTGTTCCTGCATCATTCATTCAAGGGAAGCTATGTTTTGTTAATGAATTAGATCTGCCACCTTACAGCTAGCACCCAGAGTTAAAAATATATACTTTTAGACAGACTTTGTACTACTCTCTTACAGGGTGATTTACATGCATGCATGCACACATGGTCTCCCAGAAAACATTAATTTTGGTGTTGTGGCATAGCTCTTTTACTCCTTCTTTAAGATTAATCTGGCAAAGCAGCATGTTATGTTAAGTAGAAATAGGCTTTACTGACTACAGAACCTTATAGCTCAAAAACTACAGGCACAACATCTCAACCAGACTATAGCCAGGGGGAAATATTAAAAATTGTAACTCTAAGGCCATCTGGGAAGTAGACCAAAATTAATTTATTTTCATGTCTGATTTAGACTGTATCTGTCCTGCATAGTGTTTAAGTATGTGCCCCTTTGATTTCAATGGGAATTGTCTCTGCACATTTTCAGCTCAAGAGTGCTTTTCAAAACCCTTTAATGTTTTCAAACTATACGAGGTCCCTTCCCATCCCTAATGATTCTATGATTCTATGTATTTTTATTTACTTTAGAAATTCTACAAATAGTTTTAAAAATCCTGATTTGAATCGAAAAGGAAAGTTAGATTCTGTATGTGTTTATATATATTGTGGTTTCTTACTGTTTTTTGGATAATTTTATAAAAAGCAAGAAAAGCAAGATTCCTTAAAATCATTTACTTGCTTTGCAAAATCTAAGGAATAATTCTAAAAACTACTGAAGTGAAATCATACTTACTGAAATCCTTTATTATTATAAAATCATGGAGTATTTCCATGGAAAAAAGATTGGGTTTATTCCTCATAAAGTTCTTGAAATTTTCCTAGAATAAATATGAACAACATGTGATCCTCAGCATTTATTTTATGTAAAAGCAATAACAAATACCTTTTATGTTTCATGGTGCCAAAGCAGGCATTTCAGCTATTGTCTTCTAAGCTTCTTAATACCATTCCTAAACTTTGAATAGCAAAACTGTTTCTGGTGAGCCCATTTCCTGTTGCTTTGATAGCTTTCTTCACCAAAAGCCATGGAAAATCTGGTTTATCCATACTTCTGATGTAAATCTTGCATGAAACAGTCAGAAAATAACCATCGGGATTTGCTGGTTTGCAGCACTGAGTGATTCAAAAAATCAGAGGCAAGATTCTGCAAGCAGGGATCCTGACATTCTCACTGTTCTTCACTCCACATACTGCCCTCTTTTTCACATTCCCTAGATTGAATTCAAGGTGCTTTTTACAGCACCATAGACAGAAAAAAGACCAGTCTGGATCCTGTCTGAGAACTCTTAACAGCTCTAAGTTTTGGCTAAGAAAGAAGCCCTTTTAATCTATGTAGTGGATTTCAAATTTGGTCCTAAAATATTCTGTGGCTCCAGGTGGCCAAACTGTTCCAACCTTCTTCAGAAGGCTGTTTGCAGTTTGTAAAGGAAGCTATGTCACTAAGCTTACTTTTATGTAGTATAATTAATATAAAATTAAAATTTATGTGAAGAAGTTATTCTTGATATTGAAAAAATTATCTGTAGCATAGAGTAATTCCTCTAATCCTTCACTGTTGCTATTGCTCAATGTTTTGCTCTACAGGATTGCACTAATTTAGTAGTATGAGCTACATGGTTTGAACTAATTCCTACACTCCAACTCAAAAAATATTAGATAAATCTTAACATATGTGAAAAAAGACATTAAAATATATTAGCCTGAAAACAGAAAACACCCTGAAGAAATACTTGATGCCTTAGAAATAATTTGGATATGAGTTTGAGAGCAGCAGATATGTGAAAATCTTAGCTAGTATAACTGGCTCAAGCAGCCAAGAGAGCTAATGGCATCCTGGCCTGTATCAGGAATGGTGTGGCCAGCAGGGAGAGGAAGGTTATCCTCCCCCTATATTCGGCTGTGGTTAGACTGCACCTGGAGTATTGTGTTCAGTTCTGGACCCCACAGTTTAGGAAGGATGTTGAGGTGCTGGAACGAGTCCAGAGAAGAGCGACTACGGAGGTAAAGGGCCTGGAGGGTAAGCCCTATGAGGAGAGGCTGATGGAGCTGGGTCTGTTTAGCCTGGAAAAGAGGAGGCTCGTTGTGACCTTATCGCTGTCTGTAACTACCTAAAAGGTGGTTATGGTCAGGCAGGGGTTGATCTTTTCTCCCTGGATGCTGGAGACAGGACAAGGGGTCACAGTCCTAAGTTCCACCATGGGAGATTTAGACTTGACATTAGGAAGAGTTTTTTTACTGAAAGAGTGATGCGATTTTGGAACGGGCTGCCCATGGAGGTGGTTGGGTCACCGTTTCTGGAGGTGTTCAAGGTTAGGCCGGATGAGGTGCTGAGTGGCATGATCTAGATGTGAGATGTTTAGGTTTACTTGGTTGGTTTTAGGTTGGACTGGATGATCTTTAAGGTCTTTTCCAGCCTCATCATTACTGTGATACTGTGATACTCGATCCTGTGTATTTATTAAACAAAACCCAAAACTTTCATTATTATTGACAAGAATTTTTTGCACTTGCCTTATTTTTTTTTTTGGCCCTTGGGCAAAATACTGTATTTTCTGATTTTTAGTGATTTTCAAATAAGTGTTTAAAATTCTTTGTTTTATTTAGAAATAAGTTATAGATAACAGCTAATGCAACTGCAGATTACACAGGTTGCACCACCACAAATTAAGGAAGTAGAACACCTCCCTTCTGAGGAAAGGCTGAAGGAGCTGGCTCTTTTTAGCTTGGAGGAGGCTGAGGGGTGACCTAATTAAAGTCTACAAATATGTGAGGGGTGGGTGTCAGAAGGATGGAGCCAAGCTCTTCTTAATGTCATCTGGTGATAAGACAAGGGGCAATGGGTGCAAGCTGGAACATAGGTGGTTCCATATAAATATCAGAACGAACTTCTTCACAGTGGGGTTAATGGAGCATTGAAACAGGCTGTCCAGGGGGGTTGTGGAGTCTCCTTCTCTGGAGATGTTCAAGATCCACCTGGATGTGTTCCTGTGCAACTTAGTCTAGGTGATCCTGATGTGGCAGAGGGATTAGACTAGATGATCTTTTGAGATCCCTTCTAATTCTTTGATTCTATGATTCCTCACTCTAAACTTCAAATTGCTATGGAGATGAGCTGATATATGTGCCCATATGCAATGAAAAGTGATTCATAATCAGGCAAAAATACCAGCACAGGGATTTGAGATATCTTCATAAGGCACCATAAGAGGGTGTGTTTCAGTGATGCATGAAATTAGTCTAGTACCCCTTAAACACAAAACCTTAATGTCTCTTGCTTCAGTGTGCTAGGTGTGCACGCCATAGCACAAAGATGTCAGTCATTTTCTACATGAAAATGGTGAGTTGACTTGCATGAATTTATATGAGCTGGAAGGTAGCTTCTTCAGATGCTAGTCTTGTAAACCTTGCAGTTATTTTTCAATACTGACTTGGTGGTTTGAATAATACATGCAATATGCGATCACATAGTTGTTAGTTTGAAGTCAGTAAGTTTTGAATTAAACACAAATACTATTGAAGTTAACTGCAAACACTCATTGTCAGAATGATCAGGATTAAATGCTAACTTTTGATGAAAAAATAGATGCTCCTCCTTTTTCTTTTGAATTTAGTTTCAGTTTTTGTACCTGATTCAAGGAGAGGAAGGTAGGCATGTTTAATGAAGATAAGCACGAATTTTTTTCCAAAAGGTCTTTTACCAACTATTAAAATTTAAAAATTGGATTAAAAAAACAACAAGTTTCCTAAAAATGTCTAGAAAAGCACACAGAGTTTTTAATTATTCCAATATTTGGCTGACTGTATTTTATTGCATAGCAAGTGGCCAGAATATTCCTTTCAATACATTTCCAGGTTCTTTTTCACAATTTATGGTTTTTTTATAATCAGTACCATGTGCTTGAATGGAATCAGATTATTTGTCTAGCTTTGAACGATTTTCAAAACTCCATGCTCATGTATAAAATTTTTTGCATTTTGATGTAGTTTGGATTTGTGTTTTGTTTTGTGTTTTTTGTATGAAGGCAGAATTTGAGATGTTAATGAATATACATGATTATATCCTTTCGGAGAGCTGAAATGTTTGCAGAACCAGCTTAACATCTTTTGAAAAGTGTACTTTCTGCTCATTAAAGCAGTAGGAGTTTATATTAGGAGCCATGATTTCTGCAAGAGGAAGCAGAGCCAGTCCTGAATGACTTTACTCATTCGAGAAACTGAACAAGCTTTGGGGCTATTTGCATGAGAAAGGAATGTTCCTTGCACGGTGAAGGATTGTAGAAAGAAGTCTACACAGACACAACTCCTGACATGTCTGACATGCTGATTAAGGCCTTATATGAGCAGAGAATTTTGTTTTAAACTCCCACTAATATATTATATTAGCTGCTCTGCAGTTCTACAGGCAATACGGTGGGAACAAGGGAGAATACACGCTTTGCTCAGTATCTTTTCACAGAGAAAAAGCACTAGGACTGTTAGAAAAGCCCACCTTTGCAAACTCTACTTCTAATGAAATTATTCCTCAGTAAAGGCATCATGTAAAGGAACATCAAAAGTGTGGAGTGGTTTCAGTGTGGAAAGGGAACATTCAAGGATTCTGTTACAGCTAAGCTGGTTCCTTGGGTAGGTGTTCCAGAGCAGCAATATATAAGTACATGGTTCAGCTAAGCTAGTTGCTCACACAGTTTATGGTAGCTTTTACTGTCAGTAGAATGTACAACACCAGTGAAAAATGCCAACTGTAACATATTAAACATGGTCAACTTTGAGTCTCGGTGGCCTATTACTCAATAACAAAAAATGGCTATTTGAATAACTACAGGAATTTCTTGTAAATGAGGAAAAATTTCTGACTTTCAACCTAAAGTCAAGAACAACTCTTAGCAACTGATTGAAAATGTAAATATCTGCAATATTTGTTAAAAAAGAAATAAAGAAGTGATGGCATGTTATACTTCAAGGACACCAGACTTCAAACAAAGATCCATTTTTTTCCGCTGAAATTAGTTTCTTCTTTTGATAGTAAATATTAAAAAAGGGATTCAAGTTTTACATTGAAATGAGTTGCTGGCTTTCACTGCATCTTAATAGAAAAATTATATATTTCAATATCAAAGACATCTAAATACTGCTACATATGTATATTATATATTATTTTTGAGCATTTCTTATTCAGAAAAAGAATTATGATAGACCAGAAAGACCTGAGGAAGGAGGATAAAATGTATCAGGTGTTCAAAAGGAAAAAAAGAAGGAGTTAAATGAGCCATCTACATAGAATAATGAAGTGACAATTCCTTATGATAGGTAGCCAAACAGCATGAATATACTTACCTTACTTTGTTTTCCTCATTGAGTCTTTATGGAGAAAAGCATCTTCACAACAGGACAAAGGGCTGAAACTTCAATGGGCAGTGGTGCTATTGCTACACTTCTTCAGATGCTAACAACAGGCTTTTGTTAAATCACTTGTCCTGAAGTTACTTTGCAATGTGATTCTAATTAACAGCAATCATACTATGAAAAGTGTCCGGATGTTATAATAATACCGCTAACCAATGTCACTGACAGTTGTAACACTACCTCCTTTCCATTACTGCCTTTTATTGCCTCCATATTGTACTCTCCTCCCAGGGGCAAAAATGGCTGATAAATGGGTGGTAAATGGGATCTAAAAGATGATCCAGATCACAGTGAGATGCTGTCAGAGAAAATGCCCCATTGTTAGCATGCTTCACAGTGTCTAACGAACAATGTAACTGCTATTAATAAAATTAGAATTAAATTACTTTTGGAGTTTGATTTCCATACAAACTCAATAACATAATAGTGCAATATGCAAGGAAACAAGCTACAGTGGGACAAAAAGATAAACTGGTGATGGTTCATTGTCTCACAATAAGATTAAAGGGTAAGTTATCTTTATTTGAACAGTAAAATGGAGCAAATTTCTCAATATGAATATAAGACTTACAACTTTCTGGAAAAAAAAAAACATTAAAACATATCAAGTTAAGAAATTAGAAGTTTTTACTCAGAATATGCAGGGAACAGTTTAGAGCCATTGAAGACACTGGGAATTTGCATCATGCCCTCTGCTATATTAGTCTAATCTCTGCTTAGTAGAAAAATGAGCAGGCATGCTACTCAAATGCACATGTTGATTTGGACTGAGCAGAATCTAAAATGAATTTTCACTAAGAAATGCTTTGATATTATCCATTAGGAGGAGAGTATTGTGAAGATCTTTTATATGCAAGAATATTCTTGTCCCAAGCAAAATCCAACTTTTTCTCAGAAACCTTCCAGATGGAATGAGAGCGCTACACATTGGCAGATCTGCTTTGCCTAGCAAATATATTGCTAGGCCTGAGAAAAATATCTCTTTGTTCCTTCTATTAGTCCTTCACAAAGTTCTCTACATTCTTTGTGCTGTTTTTCCATCTTACATGGAGGAACAAAGGCAGGAGAATGCTGATAATTCTGCAGTCTTTGAGCATCAGCCTGCTGTGCTATAAAGTATGCTATAGTGAGAGGAAGAGAATATCATGAATCAATGTTCAAGAAAGTGCCAGAGACAGTTTTTTCCTTAAATGAAGAATACTGGGCCCCCAAGTAATTATCAGCGTTAAGATAATATTGATCACAGTGTTTTGTTATGGCCTGCTACACTTTGACATGAAATCACTCCAAGCCTATGCTTTGCTGTGAGATAAAAACAGATTAGAGTACTTCAGCTCAAGTTGTGAAATAATTTGTGGCTTTAAGAATCATGATACGTGAAGCATAGTGAATGAATTGAGCTCTGAGGACATGATTGCGTTCTGCTGCTCATTAGTACAAACACTAATTTATGGAGTTACTTAGGAATACAGCAAAATGGGGGCAGCATTTGGATACAAATGCTTGTAGCTAAAGACTTGTTTTAAAATTACAAAGTTGCAGCTAACTTTTCTTGATAAATTCTTTCACACTTTCATATTTTTGCCTCATGCAACAATCTAAGGAACAGTTGCATGTGTCCCTGTAAAGTGTGATACTGATAATTTGCTGATTTCTTTTTTTGAATTGTTATGATCATTGTTAACTGTTAGACACATCTGAACAAGTGAAAATATGCCAGCAGCATCTTAATAGGTATAAGTCTTTTTACATTTGAATAAGATACTGTCTACACAGATGTGAATACATTTATTGCATAAGTAAAACCATACAGATGCTGTTAGTCTACTTTACCTCTGAATCTAGAAACAGTCCTGAGTGGAGATAAACTTCTAAATCAACTGAAAGGATTCTGTAGTTCATGCAGCCAAAGGGACAAAGACCAAGAGGTTACAGCAAGCGTTAATAGTTTTGAAAGTCTTAGCCCCTTTGCATGTCCTGTGGAGTTTTGACATTCGATTGACATGTTTTTCATTTAAAAGTGTTCTACAGTTAAATAAAGCTCACAAGAACATCTGTTCACTGCTATAAAATTTATAGTGACCTGTGAATTTGAAATTTAAATCAGATAGCATTTCAAGTTATAATGTTTAGATTAAAAAGGACAGGCTCAGCTTTGTAAATGAATTAACATTGGTAAACTGGTCTGAGCATAATTATTTCTCTTTTTTTACCTTAAAACAAAAATCATATGGGACTGATGTTAGCCAATGCCAATTATTTTTAGGCTACAATCATATACATCTGTTATTGTAATAAATGAGTTCTCTAGCAAAATGCTTCTTCTGGCAGAAAATTTTCCAAAATTGGTATTTCCATATAAACTTGTTATTTTTAGTGATTCTTATTCTTTCTATTCCAAATGTTTCTCTCATATTTTCCACTTGACTCCTGCTATTTTGCTTCTTTCTTCTTAAAATTTCTTTGACTGAGAGATGTGCTGAACCAGATTCCTGTACACTTAAACAACTAGACCCATCTTCTTACTGTGTAGGCTTAGGCACCAAAAAAGCCTTCCCCCTTCCCACCCCTCACCTACACCTCCCCTTTTTCTACACTGCAATTTCTGGATGTAGTAGTTATCTTTCAGTCAGCTCTCAACGGAAATTAAAGTTTTGACTATAATGTAGGCTGTAAAGTTAACCTTAATAGCTTACCTCAGTGATAGCAGATATAGATATGAAAATATTTGCAATAATTTCACATGGGTTGTTGACTGAACCTTGAAAATAATCTTTCTACCAAAACTGGATATCTTAAAGCTGACACCACATAATCTATCATAATTTTTAAAATAACTCTTAAAAGTTTTCTTGCTGCTACTCAATCATTGCTCCAGTTCAAGCTAGGCCATGGTGAACTAGCTTTCTTTTCAAGACAATATTAAATTTTCAGATGTGTAGTTGTAGCATTCTATTAGGATGCTCTGTAACCTGGTGAGACCAGATTACTATTGCCCACTGCTGATCTTCCAGACAGGTGGGGAGGAAGCTCTGCTCAGTGGCCTGAGGGGAATGAAGAGGGACTACAGGGCCTTGGGACATTTGGTACAAGAGTCTGGGGCACACATTGCATTTTCTTCGCTACTTCCACTTTGGGGTGAGGG
>VZRI01000702.1:6484-23673 GCA_013397515.1 Upupa epops | reverse complement strand
GTGCCTTCAATAATATATTAATATCAAACACAGAAGTGTTTCAAACTTCTGCAGTATGAAGAAAACCCACCTTCACATGTGGATCCTGTGCCTTGAAGAATGACTTGCTTCTGCTAAGAGCTGGAATTTGCAGTCCATCTGCCTGCCCACAGCAATCAGTGCTGACATTTCAGGTCTATGCATGTCCCAGGCACAGCCATTGCCATCATCCTAGCAAAACGAGATGAGACTTAGATTTATAGTTCAATTTTTCAGGAATGTGCTCTGCGAATCTTTGTGACCAGACACATGCAGCGATGCACAGGCTTAACACTGCCTGCCTCATGTCCATCAGCCAGTTCACTGATGAGAAAAAAGCACCAGGTGAACGTGGGTCACTTGGAAAATGAATTCCTGGGTCCATTTAAAGTCTTGGGCTCTTAAACAGGACCAAAATATTATTAAGATGCTGAGAAAGAAACACAACATTTCCTCAGTTACTGCACAGCAACAGAGGCCCTTGGTGCCCTGTGAAGTTTTCCTGTTCAGCTTTAGTGCTGCCAGAACACCTAGAGCTCTGCCTTCACTTAAGTCAGCCCTTGGCTAACCCACATGCGAGCAAGAATGTAGTTAAATCTAGATGGAAATGTGACATGAACTCTGAGAGTTGGCTAGCACACCTAGAGCTGCTACTTGCCATTCAGCAATGAATTTCAGCGCAGAACAAATTTTCATGTGCCTGGGAAGAGCAAAAAATGGATTGATTTTGGTTAAGATGGACCTTTTCTAGGTGTTTCTAGCTCTGACCAAGTGTGATGAATTCAAAAATGGCTGGGAAAATGCAGTAAATGGTTGCTTTTAATCTCCAATTTGAGAAATGCTTCAAAGAAAGGAGTTACTGTTGTCCTCAGGGTTTGGATTTTGCTTGTACTGTTAGTCAGTGATGTCCATGACTACAGTACTGTTCCGGTTTGGAAGAAATCTGGGGGCAGAGAGACCTGGTTAGGAATTTCCTTCCCCCGATCCACGCAATAAAAAAAAAAGGTTTGACACCTGGAATGCAAGAGAAGAGATAAATAACTTTATAAAGAATGCTTATTAAATAACAACACTAACAAAAGCAAAGACAATTCCTCTCCCCCAAACCCATACACTATGTTAAAAACCAACCCCCCCAAAACCCGACGACTAATCCAGCAGAGTGCTAGGTCGGGTGCCAGGGAAGTAGCAGGGGTGGAGCACTGGAGCCTGGATGAATTCCATGGAAGGGCACCAAGGGGTCCGTAGGGGAAAGTGGCTGCAGCAAAGCGGCAGAGAAAGCCCTCGCAGGGCTCCGCCAGGGCAGAGGGCCCGGGGACAGGGACCCCCAACGGGGAAAAGCAGCAGCTTGGATCAGGGCTCTAAGGAAGCAGCGGGAGCCAGCAGAGAGCAAGAAGCTGCCATAGCAGGGAGTTGGAAGCCGAATGCAGCATGTTTCTGGGGAAGGTCAGGTGCCAGGAGAGCAGCCGGGGGAGCTGCGTAAGTCCTCGGGAATGGTCCAGAGAGGTCCGACAGCGGCGAGCTGAGGCGGGGAAGAAGCCAGCCCACCTCTCCCGCGGAGCCTTTTTATCAGCTGCAGAGAAACCAATGCTAAAGCTAAACAGGCCTCTGGCTCAAAACAATCCTCAATAATAGAGCTGAGAACTCCTGCTCAACATCATACAATCATTAGGGATCGGAAGGGACCTCGAAAGATCATCCAGTCCAATCCCCTGCCACAGCAGGATCATCACCTAGACCAAGTCACACAGGAACATATCCAGGTGGGTCTTGAACGTCTCCGGAAGGCTCCCACTTAAAAATAATTCCCAATCATACAGTAAGAAAATTCCCACTTGAAAGTAAAGTAAAAAAAACCCAACCAAAAAACCTGAAAAATATTTCACCATTGGTGAAAAGGGCATATAGTTTCCTGGCCTCTGGCAACTGATTGTATGGAGGCACTTCCTCTGCACATGCTCTTCTTCTTCCTCATCAGAGGAACAGATTTCTCAGTCAAAACAATCCCTAATAATAGACCTGAGAACTCCAGCTCAAAAGCAAAAGGCTCCCCCTTAAAAATAATTCCGAGTCATGAAGTCAGAAAATTCCCACTCAAAAATAAAGTCAAAAAACCCTCTCTCTCCCACACCTCTCCAGGAGGGTTCGCCTGACTCCCTGATGCAGCTGATGGCGGTAGCTAACCCATCGTTGTCACATAAAAGGAAAAATTTTAAAAAAAGAAAGGAACAGGCAGGTGATACACAAACTGGTTTTTCTCTTGACCCCAGACAAGCAGGTAGCCTGCACAGTTCTAACCAACAGTTCCCCTCCTGATGGACAAGTATCTTCACTGATGAGTGTTGGGTTTTTTAGGGTACATAGGGGTATTTTCTGTGACTCCTGTTGAGGTGGTGACACACTGTAGATGCAAAGTCACATTCCAGGACATGGGAACATGGCCTTGTGCCATCCACAGGAGCAATGAGTTTCATCATGTAGGCTTTGGCTTTATGAGGGTGAAAGGGAAGGAAAACTTTAGAAAGTTATAGGCAACAGGCTAGTTTAAAACCTGTAAAACTTATATAGCTATAGGTATATCTCTGGCCTCCTGTATAGATGAGAGACACCTGGGCCCCAGCACCTGCCTGTGGTTAGATTTTACATTATGCAGTAATTATGTAGAAAGAGGATGGAGCCCTGTGCAGTAAACAGTCCAACTGGGGCTTATTTCTTTAGATTGACCAAAAAGCTCGAAAAATACCAGTGATATGATTTAAATATATGGTCTGTGTTAAGGGTAATCCACAATAAATTTCCTGAATAATTTCCAACTTGCTTCTCTGTTTCTGCTTTCCAGTAAGCACAGTAAGCAGTGATCTGGATACCTTTATCTAAGGAAAAGCATGACTGTACTTTGAGCTGAAGTGGGTATGGATTCTGAGATGGAATTTAAGAAAGATTCATGGATAAGAGAGGAAGTACAGGAGGAGATCTTTTTCCCCTAGCCTATATTACCTGTATTACCAGTCCATACGGCAAGCCATATCGACTGCCATTTCAGCTGAAGTAATAATAACTTTGCTCTAACCATTCCATTCCTGGTGTGTGAAATTGTGACACCTCTGCAGCCTGCAGAGAAGTTGATGGCCTTTGGTCTCTGAAGCTGCATTCAGCTTTCAGTGATATATTAGAGGACCAGAGCACTACAAACCTGCAAGGTTGGTATTTGCTCAAGGGCAGTATCATGAAAAAGAGAGTTGGAAACATCCTTACCATAACAAAGCTGTAACTACACAGCTCGTATGCACAAGTAACTTCTTTTCCTTGCTCACCTCTAACGTGTTACCATGTGGTGCCACCAGTGCTGTCTATTGATCCTTCTCCCCTCCTCCTTTCATCCCCAAATAGATTAAGAGCATTTTTAAAGATCTGGTAAATTCCTGCTCAGTGCTGCTAGACCTGGATGTGGTGTTTCATTCCTCTAGCTTTCTGTTTCATATTTATTTCTTACTCATGCACAGGGTCTGTGATGTGTCTTCACACTTCCAGAAGAAATTATGAAAAGAGCGGAATGATTTATCTCTGTTCCAGGACACTGCAGGGACGTGGATGCACCATCTGGTGATGAACAAGGCCATTTTGGCACCTACACACCGATTAGCAACCAGCCAAAGCATCTTTTTTTTTTATGTCTGTTTTTTTCTGCATCAGTTATTGGTGAGTCTTTCTCCTGTGCTACAAGCTCTCCCAGTTAGACACTGAATTGGTGATTTAACCAGTTCTGGGGTGGGGTTTTTTTTGAGGCTTAGCTGCTTAAATCAGGCTACACATAAAAGCTGCAAACCCCTGCCTCAGTTTTACTTGCAAAGCTGAAAGGAGGACACTGTGCATCTAAACAAGGCCAGTTTGGGAATGTTCTTACCAAATGTTTGGATGTCAAAACATATAAGAGTCTCCTAAAGTTGTTATCGCTACTTTGAATCCTTGGAGACTCTGTAATTTCTTAGCATTTTGACAGGAAAATTGATGCTGTCCTCCAAAGTAGGGAGACTAGTTGTTATTCAAATTCATAACAGAAAGTAAGTGACCTGGCTTGTGAAGGCAACTTTTNAGGCAGGCCACATGAGAGGACTGCTACACAGTTAAAACTGCTGCAGAAATAGCTGTGGATCAAGATTGCTCACAGTGAGTGAATTTTACTGCTACTATTTCACTGCTGCTTAGAGAAGGAGGCACAGGGCTTTGCTGCAATTGATACTGACTGTGTGAGTCGTGAGTGAAATACAGTTGTTTTTCTTCCAGAGGTGTGTTCTGCTTTCCCTGGTGGAGAGTATGGAAAGCTTTGATGAAGGTACTTTGGTGATGATGAAAAAAGCCATCACATATGTGTAGAAACAAAAAGGAATTCCTTTTTTCATCCTCTTGTTTTCTCACACAACAGACTGACTGATTGGAACTGGGATTACTGAGTTGCATCTTGATTATTCATCAGCTTTTCAAGTCCATCCAGGATTGCAGAACAGAGACCAAGTCCCACTTGCTCAGCTGTCAGGCAGAACGTTGTACCCATATGATTTTCAGGCTTTGCTATTCACATATGCAGATCATTATGGATTAAATGTATTCTTCATGTTGTTTTGCTCACTACTCCCATGCAGAGATGGACTGGAGTGAAGAATGCCTCGTTCGCTCTAACACTGAAGTTATGTCTCTCAGATGTTGAGATGCTGTCCTGGATTTATTTACAGGCCCTCCTTTGGCTTTTGAAATTGTACGTAATGTTGCTGTGATGTAGATTTTTAGTGCTCTAGCACTACATGCTCTGGTTTTAAGTTTAGGCCACCTCAGGATGGGGAGAAGATATCAACTTAGGTCCTTAGATGCCTTCCCTTAGTATTTGGAATATTCTTGGGCATGAAAGCAAGATGCCCCTTGCCCACCCTCCCTGGTTGTAATGTAGCTGCAAATCATGCTGAGTTTCCAGTTTGAGCTGTGAGTTCTGCACAGTTCTTCAGCTATGACATACAGCCTTTGTGGTGCCTCCACTGCTCTTTTCTTTGGAGGAAACAGAGAGTTGCTCTTGAGACTGGGAATGCTGCCCTAGCAGGCAGGCCTCCTTTTCCTGCATTTTCTGCAGGTTCTCACCAGAGAGTATGATTCTAAGTATGATTTGAAGACCGACTACAGGAGCTCCGCACCTTTGGCATTATCCTCAAGATGGCTTAGACCCATGGTGTGGATGGCACAGCACTGGCTGCAGGAGGCTGAACAGACAATGGGGAATGGAAGTGGATTTGTGGGAAAAGACAATCCCATTGGCATCCAGCCAGCCAGGAGCCGCCACCAATAACAGAGCTGGTAGGAAGTGTGTGTCCCAAAGCTAGCATCCAGATCCAGTAGCAGCTCCTATTGGGCCACCCTGATTTACCACATCAGGTTTTAGTCTGTGACCTGTGCCAGACAGGAGAAAGTTTAGAAGAAAACAAACTCTCATTTGCTGCTGTTGAAAGCTAAATGGGAAACTGTAACTGAGCGGATGAGCAAAATCTCTTTACCCTGGGCAGTTACAGAGGAGGGAAGCTTAGAAGCTGTATGGGGGAGGGTCTCTATTAAAAAAAAAGGGAAGCTGGCAGTATGATTTCACGCACCACTTACAGGAACATTAATTGCTCATGGATTATATGTGTGTGAAGGCATTGCACTGAATGAAATGAGGTAATTTTGATCCCAAAGAATAGAGTATAAATCAGACAGAAAAAGTGAACTCATGTTTTGTAAGAAAGGGCTTGAAACATTCTGGAGGGGATTTGATAGGTTTAGTGAAAGTTAAATGAAGGACACACAAACCCCATAAAAATCTATCAGTCTTGACAACACTCCATGTTCACATTTTTTAATGAACCACTATGATTTCCAGCTCCTACATTTACAGTGTTCACTTTATGTGATTTAACTCAATTCATATGTCCTTTACCACAAAAAACCTGACTTAAAACACCTTTTGGGACAAGCTTGGTCTTTTGCCTTTGCTCCCCAAACTTGGCTGTTAGAGAACAGAGGGGGAGTGTGTCCTTCCCTTACTTGACAGAGAATATATACATGCCTTTCTGTAAAGAGCAGGTTCATGGTCTTCTGCTAATGAGGCTGAGGGCTCAGCATAAGAAAAACTGAAGTTATCTGCAGAACTTGATCTGCTACTTGAACTCACCTGAAACTTCAGGCAGAGTTTGGTACTTCTTTGAAAATCCTAGTGCTTGTTTGTTGTTTCTTTCTAACAAAGACAGAATTGAACTTATCTCCCAAGTTAGAATGCTTGCAGATGTGCAACATGAGATGGGACTCATCAGTACACAGATTAAACAAGTAAGGAAGTCATTACAGGATTCTGCTCATACGTCTCATATGAGCGCTTTTTGGCTGTTTTGGTTTTTAAGAAAACCCTCTCCAGTGATTCATACCCCCAGCCCAAGAGAGCTCAATGCCACCAGCATAGAGAAGACCTCTTGCTGGCTGCAAAATGGCAGCACTCAATGGTGAATGTGGACTCTGTAGGGAGTCACCTCAGGAGAACTGGCTGTGCCATTCACCAGTGGTCTGGGAAAAGGAGCAGACAAGCAGGAATGGAGGCTTTGTCCCCCCAAAAATTAAACAACAACTGGACAAGTGCCTGGGCTTGGGGATGTGGTGGGATGTCCAGCTCTCTGGCACCATCCCCTTGTTGTTTTTCATGGGTTACCCTCATCCCTCTTTCAAGGTGAAACCATGTTGGGAAGGTACTGGTGGTTCATGAAGGTTGACAGCAGCCCTGCTCCAGCCCTGTTGGGATTTTGTCCCCATCCCTTGATGTTTTTGAAAGTCCTATAGATGAGGTGTTTAGAGGTAAGTTTTAGGGGTGATAAATTTCAGAGTAGGGTTAAAGATTGCACTTGATGATCTTATACATCTGTTCCAACCTAAATGACTCTGTGACTCTGTGATAGAGAAGCTCTAAGAGGATGAGTGGCTTTTTCCGTGAATAGGCATATTGTGTCCAGTTCTGGGCTCCTCAGTTCCAGAAGGACACAGAACTGCTAGAGGGTGTCCAGAGTAGAGCAACAAGGATGATGAAGGAAGTAAAACATCTCCCTTATGAGGAAATGCTGAGGGAGCTGGGTCTCTTGTGCTTGGAGAAGAGGAGGCTGAGGGGTGACCTCCTGAATGTCTATAACTGTGTGAGGGGTGGGTGTCAGGAGGATGGAGCCAGGCTCTTCTCAAGGTCATCTAGTGATCAGACAAGGTGCAATGGGTAAAAGCTGGAACAGAGGAGGTTCCATATAAATATCAGAAGGAACTTCTTCCCAGTGAGGGTAACGGAGCCTTGAAACAGGCTGCTCAGGGAGGTTGTGGAGTCTCCTTCTCTGGAGGTGTTCAAGACCCACCTGGATGTGTTCCTGTGTGACTTGATCTAGGTGATCCTGCTGTGGCAGGGGGATTGGACTAGATGATCTTTTGAGATCCCTTCTGATCCGTAATGATTCTATGATTCTATATTAACTCTCATCTTACACTAAGTTTTACCCTTCCTTTCTGTAATAAGCTCTAAGTCAGTCAAATTCTTGCTGTCACCTCAGCAGAAAAAAGCATCTTTTATTTTGCCTCGCAGGCATCTTGGGTTCAATAAGGTGAAGGGCAACCTGATCTATGTAAAGATCTCCCTGCTCACTGCAGGGGGGTTGGTCTAGGTGATCTTCAAAGGATCAACACATTCTGTGGTTCTATGTTCTGTGAAAGTGTTCTGACTTGGATTTGCTCAGCCATTTCAGTGGAAGTTCTGATGGTATTCAGTAGTTCACAGTGACAGTGACAGGAAAGTTATCAGCACAAGGATTCTACTTAATTAGTTGTCAGGAACACCCATGGGCCAGGAGAGGAGAACAACAATTGCAAGGCATAGCTGGAATTTGAGTAGAGGAGGTGAGGGAAGGTAATACCAGGGGAGGAGGTGTCCTGCAACATGGCAGTGGAAGAAATGGAAAGAAAATAAATCTGAAGAATAATAGTGAAAAAGCAGAACCAAAACAAGTTATTCTGGTTTCCCACACATTCATCTGTTTTGCTTGCCTTTTGAGGCATCTCTACTCTGACATGGCTAAATCTGAGTATCTTTATTAGCTAAATGAGTCTATATTTTTCCCCCTTTTTTCTCTTAGGATCCTTTAGCTGGGACAGTGCTACCTGTGATTGGATTTTGGGACAGACAGATATCTGAGAATGCTCCAAGGGCAAATACTGTGATCTCATTTTCAGAGCAGTTGTAACCCCCTGTTGCATGGAGGGTTGGAACTTCCACAAAGCTTTTCTCTCTGCTCTAGGACACATGCCTTGCTCCTAAGCACCCCAAAATGACAAATTCTGAGACCTACTCCAGAAAGCAGATTTGGATTTCCCATTTGCTTCAGATAATATGTTTTGGGAAGTAATTCTCATCTTGTAGTCCAAGAAAAGCTGCCAGATGAAAGCGAGCAGTGAGGCTTATCTTATGTTGTTTTGAGCTGCCTCCAAAAGAGCCTTTGCACTGCACTGCATCACACAGATCTTCAAGTGTCAAGCCATGGTTGGAAGAGAAACAAGCACACCTCTCCTTTCCACCCTTCTTTTTCTGAGCACATAAGCTTAACAGTTTATGGATTTTAAGTAACTTCTACTGTGTAGCTACAGCAACCTGGTCACACAGGACTAAACGTGGGGGTGGGGGGGATTTATAGATTACATCCTGTTTCTAGAAAGACATTGTTACGTTTTGAAGTTCACGTAAAACTCTGCCAAAACTATGAGCAGAAAGACTGTAGGACAAAGTACCAAGGAGGTGGGGTTTTATTAACTGCATTTCCCTGGGACTTTTCTTACCAGTGTGGGATTTTCACTTGATACTTTAGAGTACTAGGAAGGATTTCTACATCTTTCAGGAAAGAAGAATCAACAGTCTGACCAATGAAAATAAAATGAATATATTTTCTGTTCAATTGATCTCCTAAGACACCAAAGGGTCTCTTAGCTTTAGGTCAAAGGGGCTCATGTTTCAAAAAGTGTAGAAAATGATACAGAGCAGTGAATTTAGCTGCTGATTTTTCTTGGTTGTCAGGAAAGGAGTTCCCGATGTGTTCTGCATTGTTCACATGCTGCTCCTGCACATGAGTGGACAGGTGCAATGGACTTGTAAGCTCAAGGAGCATACTTTAAGGATCATATTTAAGTAAATTTGTTCCCATTACAAGGGTGGGAAGACAGCTGTTCTGACCAGAAAATTTCCTACTGCATTTCAGTATTTCATGTTCTCACAGAATCATAGAATGTTAGATGTTGGAAGGAACCTTTAGTGATCATGCAGTGCAATCCCCCTGCCAAAGCAGGATCATCTAGGTCAGGTCACACTGGACTGCATCCAGGAAAGTTTTGAAAGTCTCCAGAGAAGGCAACTCCACAACCTCTCTGGGCAGCCTGTTCCAATGCTCCATCACCCTCACAGTAAAGAAACTTTTCCTTATGTGGGGCTGGAACTTCCCGTGTTTTAGTATATACCCATTATTCCCTGTGCTATTACAGGGCACCACTAAAAAAGACTGGTGCCTTCATCTTGACACCCACCTCTCATATATTTATAGACCTTATTATGATCCTCTCACAGCTTTCTCTTTACAAAATTGAACAGCCACTGCTCTCTCAGTTGTCTTATAGCATCTTCTGAATTTAGGTCCTCTCTTTGCTATCCCTTCTCCAGGGTGCTTACTTATATAATATTTGCCTCTGAAAGACACATCCACCACTCTGTACTAAGGCACAAATATTCATGTGGAGAAGTGGAGGAGCATTTTGTTTCTTGTGTGGTTATGTGAACAGCAAATTGTTGTGCTGAACACTGTGGAAGAGCCTTAACAACCCCCCGTCTATAGACAGGGTGATCTTTGTGTTCCCATACTCCAAAGTCATGCTGGTGCCACCAGGCTAAGACAAGTGGAAAATAAGAAGCAGGAGTACCAAATAAAAGCAGCACAGGCAGAATAAAATTAACAGAAATCCATGGATGTCTGATTACTACCTGGATTAGATACAAAGGTGTTTTCCTCTCTGCATGATGAACCTAACTGGTAGGCACCTTCCAGTTGATTTGAGCACCTCTATAGGTTTTGTCTATTGAAGAAGACTGGGCTTACTTCAATTCATATTTCAGACACCCTTGTTGCTTACTTCTCCCATCTGTGGATAGCTAGATATAAAGGAGCTTTGATCTTCCTCCAATCTACCCTAGACACGCAGAGCGTGACTGCCCTACTGCTGGCTTCATCAGATTGCCTGTCCATCCCTAAAAGTAATTGAGACTTTTCAAAGGCATAGGATGAATGACTGTCCTCCTCCTGGGTCCTGCTTCTAAGGATGAAATGACATTTTCCCCTCAGATCAGGCCTCACTGATAAGCCAGACGATTGTCTAGTTACTGGAAGAAATCATCTCCCGATGACCACAGGTAATGCTCTGTGCAGAGAAAGCTTTTGCACTCTTTAGGTGTATGTATATATGAAATCTTTGTTTCTTGGAAAAATGGCAGAATTGTGAGTCTGAATACTGTTTAGAAGTGCATTTATTCCATTATCCTGGGCAATCCATTCCTTTGTTTCTTGTAAATTAATCCTCGCATTAAGTTTTACTTTGCCCCTGCATGTTCCTGTAAATTGGTGGCTTGCTGCTTTGGTGCAGTGCACCAGTGTGTAATTTCCTCTCCAAAACTTTCAAGATGGTCTTAACCTCCAAGAACAGCAACCGCAACTGGATTTTCCCAGGGATACATACATCAGATTCACCAAGAGGTGGGTGTTTTGGTTCAAAACCTCAAATTCAGATAAAACTTACTGGTTTTGCCCCTATAAATCAGGGAGGGTTTTTAAAGTTTCATTCTTTCTGGACAGGCTAGAGAGCAGGGCAGAGAGAAATTGAATGAGGTACAACAAGGGTCAGTGTAGAGTCTTGCATCTGGGCAAGAACAACCCCAGGTACCAGTACAGGTTGGGGACTGACCAGTTGGACAGCAGTGTAGGAGAAAGGGACCTGGGGGCCCCAGTGGACAAAAGGAGCCAGCAATGTGCACTTGTGGCCAAGAGGGCCAACAACATCCTGGGGTGCATNAATATGTGAGGGGTGGGTTTCAGGAGGATGATGCCAGGCTCTTCTCAAGGTCATCTAGTGATAGGATAAGGGGCAATGGGTGCAAGCTGGAACAGAGGAGGTTTCATATAAATGTCAGAAGGAACATCTTCACGGTGAGGGTAACAGAGCCGTGGAACAGGCTGCCCAGGGAGGTTATGGAGTCTCCTTCTCTGGAGACATTCAAGACCTGCCTGGATGTGCTCCTGTGCGACTTGGTTTGGGTGATCCTGTTGTGGCAGGGGGATTGGACTAGATGATCTTTTGAGGTCCCTCCTGATCCCTAATGATTCTATGATACTATGATTCTAGGGGTGTCATGCTGTCTAAATCTCTATACCAGAGCCCGTAGGCAGGCTCACTTTCTTTAGCTAACTTATCTGTAAGACATCATTTTTGTCTCTAGGGCTGCCAGTCACTTGGAAATGTCACCAGGAGTATAACTGTGTTTAGCCTGTTCTTAAACTCTTTCCATGACATATATGATCGGTGACACAAACTGGGCCAGGAGAACTACTGGATTAACCTTCTAAATTCATTAGAAGACCCCTTCATTAAATCTTTTCCCTATGATCCTGAGTCACTAAAAATCAGCTATTTTCTACTTCTTTCTCTTCCTGATTCTCCTGTTGCCTCCTGGCAGGGGTGGAGCTCTCATTCTTCTAAATTCACCTAAAGGTGCTCGTCTTCTAAATTCACCTAAGGGTGCTCATCTGCATTTACAGCAAACTCCACTTTCTATGAAGTTCTTCATGCTTTCTACCCACCAGTTTTCTCACAGTTTTCTCTAACATTTCTCTTTAGTGTCCACCTCAGCTCCTCCATCACCCTGTGTCATTCCTTGGCATTAACATTAATGGGAGCTGTGAGTAGAAATTTATAACTAAATACTTAATTGAATATTGCATCCAGAGTGTATAGAGAGACTCTGGAATAGATTGCCCAGAGAGGCTGTAGATGCCACTCTCCCTGGAGGTGTTCAAGGCTGGGCTGGATGACGCCTTCAGCAACCAAATCTAGTTGAGAGGCATCCCTGCCCATTGCAGGGAGGTTGGAGCAGATGATCTCTAAGGTCTCTTCAAATGTAAACTGTTCAATGATTCTATGATTGAAAAGAAAGAAATCAATATGGCATTAATAGTATGTGACAACCAAAGAAGATGCAGTCCAGCCTGAAGGCTGCACAACAGGAAGTTACTAATGTTTTTGCATTTGAGAGGCACAGGCACATAGAAGCTGACTGACTTGCTCAGTAGTGGACAGTAAGCCAAAGCTAAGAAGAAGCTGAACCCAGTCACTGCCATCTTCAGGCTCATATACAACCATAAATAATTTCTTTTGTCAAAAACAACTAATTCAAACCAAAAAAAGATTCCTCTTGGGCACAAGCTCGTAACCTCTATTGTCCATAACTGGCACCATAACAAACTTCTACAATTTTGTAATAACTGTGGGATTTTGTTCCTCACAGTGTCTGACTAATTATACATTTTGTTGCTTAGGTACTAAAGCTGGAACTGTCAATTTCATATATGTTCATTTACTTTTGGAAAACACATGATTTTGTTTATGGTAAGAAGTGTCCCTTCTCTGAGAGTTCTGTGCTGCCCATGCTTGTGGCATAACCTTACACCTTTTCACAGTATCTGAATGGTCCTGCATCTCTCTTGAATAATCTGAGCATGTCTCAGCATAAATCTGTTGTACAAATCCCTGCCCTTTGACTTGTACATTGTGTGCAATTTCCTAAAAGTGAATGTTTCAAGTTTATTCCTTTTCTAACTTAGACTTGTGTCTCTCAGTTTAGACATTTTCCATCCATATAGACCTTTATTTTGGTAAAGTTTCTACTTTAATATTCAAGTGGAGATTCTTTACTGGAACGAATGGAGATGCTTCTTGGTCATAAAACTGTTGTAGTCATGGGAAGACCTGGATATTTCAGGACTTAAGGGCAAAATTGACTCTTGTGAATTATCCACCAGAAGATACACATTTTGGTTTGAGAGTTTGGCTATGTCTGTTATGACACAGATATTCCCTTCTGATTTCAAGGGGAAGTGCATGCATGGTAGAAAATGAGAGTTCTTGAGTAGGGATCATCATATGAAATTAGTAAGAGAATTCTGTTACGTGTTTTCAATGACCTTGAGACTATGAAAATTATGCCAATGGCATAAATAAAGTACTCTGTACTCTTTCTTATATGTTAATGAGCTTTGTGGCTTGCATATAGTCATGACTTTTCCACATTAGTAAGTCCATCTGTAACTGAAAAGGGAGAAGTCAGGCTTAGTCATGGGAGTGATTGACTGACTCCTGTCACACTCCATCCCTAAGGTTTTAAAACAGACAAGCTTTTCACTCTTGAGAAGAGGCGACTTACACTGCAGCAAGCAACAGTCATGAAGGTGCCAGAAGCGTAGGATGACGTTAAAAAGTTTTCTCCTCCACCAAAAAAAATCCTTAGTGACAATCAGTCCAAGTCTTTTTCAAAGAAGCGTTCTTAGTGGGTCCCTGCTATGCGTCAGCAGTTTATTTAGTGTTTCTGGGAAGCTGTTTACTACTCTTGAGGATTTTGCCATTCTGTTCATAGCATAGCTGACTTGAATTTTGTCTGTGGGTTGTAGTTCTGTGAGATCAAACCAATCATTTTGTGCACTTAATCCAAGAGAACTGCTTTGAACCCCTTTGCTGTTGTGAAACTGTATATAATTATATATAGGTTTGTCCTGATAGTTCTCTCTCCAAAATTTTAGAAATACTTGGTCATTTGGTGATTTACAATCCCAACTTAGAGAACTCAAAAGGATACAGACAGCTGTTAGTTACCTTTTTTGGCACTCTCAGCCACCAGCTAGGTCCTCAGTACAAATTGTCCAGTATTCCTGGCAAATTTTTGCTTAGTTTTCCAGTCGGTTTACTCCATGCACAAGAATATTTTTTCTTTGGTCTGTTCTTCCAAAAATTTCAAAGCTTTAACAAAAAAATGGATGAAGGATATTTTCATTGGAAAAATAAGCTGGGAAGCCAGAGACAGAAGGGGAGGGAAATAGCCTGGGGTAGTGGAGAGTAGCTGGGGATATTTCTGAGTGCAAATTATGCAGAAGACTGCAAACCTGCAAATCTAAAGAAGTTTAAAAATTATGCAGGGAGTTACTTCAGTGAGAATCATAGAATCATTAAGGATCTGAAGGAACCTCAAAAGATCATCTAGTCCAATCCCCCTGCCACAGCAGGATCCCCCAGACCAAGTCACACAGGAACAGATCCAGGCGGGTCTTGAATGTCTCCAGAGAGGGAGACTCCATAACTTCCCTGGGCAGCCTGTTCAAATGCTCTGTTACACTCACTGTGAAGAAGTTCCTTCTGACATTTATATGGAACCTCCTCTGTTCCAGCTTGCACCTATTGCTCCTTGTCCTATCACTAGATGACCTTGAGAAGAGCCTGGCTCCATTCTCCTGACACCTACCCCTCACATATTTGTAGACAGTCAGGAGTTCACCCCTCAGCTTCCTCTTCTCCAAGCTCAAGAGATCCAGCTCCCTCAGCCTTTCCTCATAAGGGAAGTGTTCTACTTCCTTCGTCATCTTTGTTGCTCTACTCTGGACACCCTCCAGCAGCTCTGTGTCCTTCTGGAACTGAGGAGCCCAGAACTGGACACAATACTCCAGATGTGGCCTCACTAGTGCAGAGTAGAGGGGGAGAAGAACCTCTCTCGATCTGCTAACCACCCCTGCTTCTGATGCACCCCAGGATGTTGTTGGCCCTCTTGGCCACAAGTGCACATTGCTGGTTCATAGTCATCCTGCTTTCCACTGGGGCCCCCAGGTCCCTTTCTCCTACACTGCTGTCCGACAGGTCAGTCTCCAACCTGTACTGGTACCTGGGGTTGTTCTTGCCCAGATGCAAGACTCTACACTGACCCTTGTTGTACCTCATTCAATTTCTCTCTGCCCTGCTCTCTAGCCTGTCCAGGTCTTGATGAATGGCAACACAATCTTTTGGGGTGTCAGTAACACCAAGTGAATTGTTTGTTACCCTCTACCATATGTGATAAAACTAGAACAGATAACAGTGTGATAATCTTGTCTGATTTCCCTAATGTAGTCATAAGGTCTCCTAATTTGAACCACAGCTGACCACGGGGGAAATACGACCAGCCCTGTTCTTCAGAAAAATGTGACTGCTAGAGATGGACAATTCCTTCCGTTGATGGCAGTCATGCTAGTAGAATGGTAGACCTTATTTTTCTGCATTTGTTTAAATGGAAACCCCTAACATCAGCTCAGAGCACAAGCACTTCCTAATAGCAGATATGCCTATTTAGGTATGTACCTATAATTTCAGTTTTCCTTGCCTTATTCTAACTGCAGGTAGCCTTTAATTAGTCTCACAGCTCATCTCTGAATCTCAATTATTTTAGTCCTGTCCAAACAAATATATAACTAATTTGAGCCAATTAAAACTATTCAAGCAGGAGAGGCTGATAGAAGCACACTGCAGAGCAGCCTGTTCCCCTGTTGCAGTGTTCAATCTTACAATGTGCAAGAAATAGGGTTCAAACCTGTGCTCTCTGCCAAGGGAGCATGAAAAGATCTATGGTTGGGCTCTACATGAGGTCCAGCCCTGTAAATGTGTCCTGGGGTGTCCTGTCAGCCAGAAAGACTTTTTTCCCCCCTCATCTGCTCTCTGAATTGTCCTGTGCCAAAGAGATTGAGAACTTGGAGCTCAGATTTTGAAACTTGGATTCCTACAAGGTTTTGCAAAATGGAATGGTACCCACAACACCACCTGGCAGAAGAGGTAAGATCTACCTCCTGTCCATAGGGCTCAGACAATGCCCACTTTGTGTCTGTGTGGTTTCTAAGATGCTGTTTCTCATCTTCTTTCTTCAAATCATTAACCAGGGTGGGGTTGAATGCAGGATCTCACAGTATTGAGCAGTCATTTGAGAAGGATCTTTCCACCTTCATTTACACCTAATATATCCAGTTTCTAATTCACTTATGCACTGCCATGTGACACCTTAACCAGTCTTTAGTAATATAAAGCAACATAGGCTGGGTTGGAAGGGGGTTGCGCAAGCTAGCTGCTGGGAGTTATCCCTGCCCATGGCAGGGGGGGTTGGAATTATATAACCTCTGAGGTCCTTTCCAAGCCAAACCATTCTGTGATTTCACAGTGGTCTTGCAGCCTCAAGATGTAAAGAATTGCAGCAGGATCTGTTTTCTGCTAGCCTGTCTGGGTCAGTATCAATTACAGTACCTTCATCAAAGGGAGATATATATTCCACACAGTCAGGGAAAGAAAAATGGGTCTGGAGAGTTCTAGTGGCTTTCCTGGCATCACCGCAGGTTGGGCAAGAAGTGGTGTCAGTAGACACTTGCTGAGGACAGATTTCTTTTAAAAGAGTGCTGGCTAAGCTCGGCCAAGGTTTCTGAAGGCAGAAAAGTGACATGAAAGCCATGTAAGTAAGGCAAGAAATAGCCTTGTGTTTGGCTTTCCTGTATGCAGCCTATGATACAGAAGTAGTAACTAGGAATCAACTGAGCATGACTGGTTAAGTGTAGAAAGGCAATAGAAGATAGGGGAGGATTACTGTGGCCAGCAGGAGCTGGCCCCTTGCTTCGGGAAAGATATTGAGGTGCTTGCTGGAGCAGGTCCAGAGGAGCAATGAGGCTGGTGCAGGGCCTAGTGGGAAAGTCTTATGAAGAGACACTGAATCAGCTGGAATTGTTTAGCTCGGAGAAGAGGAGACTCACAAGGGGACAGTATAACCCTCTATAACTAACTATCTTAAGGGAGGTTGTAGTCAGGTGGGCGTCATGCTCTTCTCCCAGGCAACTCCAGATAGTATGAGAGGGCATGGCCTGAAGCTGTGCCAGGGGACGTTTAGGTGGGATATTAGGAAGGATTTTCTGATGGAAAGGGTGGTTAGACACTGCCCAGGGAGGTGGTGGAGTATCACAGTATTGCAGTAATGATAAGGCTGGAAAAGTTCCACTCCA
>VZRI01000698.1:0-81093 GCA_013397515.1 Upupa epops | reverse complement strand
ACTTTTATGCAGTTTGAAAAGTGGGTGGGAATCATTCCTCAAGACCTTTTTCCTAAAGACTCACAGTGTTTTTAAAGCCAGAAAAGTCTCACAGCAGAGAAAAAAGTCAACTTACAAACTTTAAATCATAACACAATGTGTTAAAGTATACACAGATCATCAGCAGGCAGGTTTAAGCATCTGAAAAAATGTTGTGCACTGTTTTAACTGTGGTAATCTCTGGGATGAAAAAACTCTCAGAAAATTGGAGCTTTTAATCTTTTAAAGTATTGCAGTTTCCTTTGCAATATTAAATTTCAGATTAGATATTCTAGCTAGAACAAAGTTGGGAGATCTGTGTGGCACATGATGGTGTTTGTGCCTGGAGTCATTTTACAATAGGATCGTAATCTTGTCAGATATGTTTTTCCTGACCTCGCTGATTAGATATCTTGCCTTTGTGTTTCTGAGTGTTGTTGCATGCTTTTCGAAGATATCTCAGACTCTTGCAGTCTTCAAACTGCTCTTGTGTAATCATGCAAAACAGATGATTTGACGCTGTGTGATTTTTAAGCTAGTTAGAGGGTTTCACATTAGACACTGATGGTTGAAAAGCTACTGATGTTCTCTGGCTTTGTGCTGGAGCTGAAGTTGTGGTGACATGACTGATGAGAGGATATACTGGCATTTCCTCAAATTTGCATGGTACATACAAGTGGATTTTCCAGAGTAACTCTCTTCGCTGCTGGTTACCTATAAGCTTAAGTCTGACCCTCAAGAGCTGTGCAGACTGGGTACAGCCATCATCTGATTTTCATTGAGCCTGTTACTCAGACATTGAAAGAGTTAGATTTTCCTTTGTTGTGATCATTTTGGATCAGCGTCAAAGGAAGTTTAAAGCTGATGTTCGTGAGAAAATAGCTCTGTTTGAGGTTTCTGCTGCGTGAAGCTGTAGGGAGACAAATAAGATTTTTTCTCTTAGTGGAAGTTGTTTCAGATGAAAATCATGAATGAGAACTGAGCTGTTGGTCTGATCAGCCGGCCTGCTAGCTCGTAAATGAGAAGTAATAACATTGTCACAGAATCATGAGCTTTATTTGGTTGTCACACAACCAATCTACCAATCATTAGTTACAAAACGCTGTCCCAAAGTAGAGCTGTAGGCATGAGAGCTGCTGCAGCAGGGCACTGGCAGTTGGTTGCAAAGAAATTACAATGGTACCTGCAATCTGGACAAAAGCTGGAGCTTTTTAGTTTCATTTCAACATTCTTTATTTTGGAGAAAAACTTCTGATACAGGAGCTCTTCTGCTCAAAACCATCCTAATCATGGGAATTCTGAAGCAAAATACCATAAGACTTTTTTACAAGAATGCTTCTCTGAAACTAACAGCTTTCCCTTTTTGCCAGAGGACTTTGAAGAAAATGAAGCATTTTGTGATTTAATGGCTTATATTGCAATTGGGTCACTGAGTGCTTTGGCCAAGTGTGGCAGAGTCTTCTGGATCTGTGTTATTACCAGAATACTGCTGTTTGGAGTGTATGAAATAATGGACTGGTTTTCAAGCCTTTTGGTTTTGCCAATGGAAGATGTTTTAAATGTTGAAAGTGCTGCTGCCCTCTCAAAACCAGAAAGCCTGGAAAGCACCAGTGTCAAAATGTTGTTGGCTTTAGTAAGTTACTCCCTTAACCTGAAACACAGAATGACAGCAAAGAACACAGCAAAGAAACGATGGGCATGATGCTTTTCATTAGTAACATTCCTTTGTAATAACACCTCAGCTTGATGCACTCTGATGGTTGCACTGAGCTGTTTTCTTCCATCCTTACCATTGTCCTGACACAGGAAGACTGCAAAGCCTTTTCCTCTTTTGTTTGGACTAAAGTTCATTAGACAATAATTTATTATGATTGTATGCTAACACAGGGCAAACACTGGGGAAACATTGAGAGGTCCTTGAGGTACTGGCTTGTTAGTGAAACGTGAAAAGCCAGTGGTGTTTGAACAGATGGCTTTGGCATGTGTATGGACCATGCTGAGAGAGGCTGCTGTAGTAAGAGAAGCAATTTGCTAAGGAAATCCTGAGTGCAGCAAAGTACCCAGCAGAATGATGTGATGATTGCTGGGAGCTAGCTAGTTGGAGAGTTGTGTAGTGGTGTAGCTGGTACAGTTGACACAAGTGAATTGGGGGAAAACCCAAGAAGCAAAGGTAGGGGTGTATCTTCAGAAGAGCTGGATTGTGAATTGAGCTATAACATCTGAGAAGGTTCATGTTTAGCTGGTGATGAATTTGTGAAGTCACTTAGCTACTTGCAGGCATGAAACTGGACTTCATCATTTCATTTCTTTTTGATCTCACAAGGTTCTGTTTCCTGTGGCTGCTGAAATTCCACAGAACAGAAACATGCTGAAACTAAGGAAAAAGGTGTAAATGTATGTGTTCCATTGCGAGCAGGCATGAATTTGATCTCCCCGTGGCCTAATCATAGCATGTTGAATGTCCTGTGCTTTGCATGGACTGTACAACTTCTGTACAGGACTGGTGTAAACAGTGGTGATAACTTAGTTGCATTCACAAACACCACATGCATGGCCATTATGACATTCCCCACTAGTACTGTCTACTAGATGATTAATGTCTGTTGTAGCAACAGGTACACATATTTAGGCTAAAAATTAGTGTCTCTTGTGATCATACTGCTAGGAAGACTGAAGTGATACTGTCCCCTCTGTATTTTTTTCATGCACCTAACTTTCACTGTGGAGGCTGCTTGGGGATCAAAGCAGGGGCTGTTTTTAAATCAAAGACAGTGTGGGGAAATAATGAGAGAAATACTGATTAGCAGAGAAATAGCAGAAGTTTTAACGCTGCAAATCTCCTTGAAGAGATTATGAATTCTTGCACTCTATTAAAAAATAAAATAAACAAACCCCAAACTTACATTTGAAAATCAGTAGTTTGCTAGAACTAATCCAATTCAGCATCTGCGGTGTCCTTTTCTGTTGTGTGGTCTACTTTTTAATAGGAGATTTTTCCTTTTACTTTGTGGCTCTAATTAGAAGGTTTTCTTGTGTTAAAGATTGGTTAGAGGGAATTTAGATGACTGGAGCTCTTCAGTTCAAGTTACAAAACATACAAGGCTGTTCAGTAATTACATTTCCTGGAGCTACTGCCTGCAGTTGATGAAGAGGTTGGTATAGAGTGGGAAGGACTCTCAAAAATCAGTCTGTGAAACTTGGCAGTTTAGTGCCTGATAGCAGAGAGTTAAGTCCATTGTAGAGATACTACTGTTATACATTATTGTTTGTAGGGAAAGATTATCTGTACAATTACAAAATCTGACTCTTGACTTGGAAAGATCATCACTATCCCATGTCAGAAGCTTCAACTCATATTAACAAAACAAATGAAAGGTGATAAAAACTTCACGAAAAGATGCTGCACCATGGGAAAGATAGTGACATTATGGCAGAGGACTGAATTAGTTGACCTAACAGGTGTTTCTGTCCTTAGTGCAAATTAGGACATTATGGCTCTTAGAGCATCCCAATTCTGAAGTTAATACTGAAGTTAGAAAGCCTTGTTTTGAATACTTCCAGAAATTTGGAAAAGAACTAGATTTTATGGTGGGTTTTTTTTCAACTATATAAAATGTTGTAGACACTGCTTTGTCAGTGATGCTTCTTCATTTAAAAGCACAATTAGCTATGGTCAACTTTGTAGAAATCCTCATGTAATTCCAAGGGTAGTTAAAAATTCCAAGCATGGTTTATTGAAATACAAGAAAAACCATCTTTGCCTTTCATCAGCAGGATTTGTAGGCAGGCAGTGGTTATATACAGTTTTGTAGCATCAGTCTGTAGGTTAAGCATTTTAGCACTAGTGCGTGACATGACATGGTAGCAGATACGAATACCACATCTCACTGCGAGGGACGGGTGAGAGCAGGGCGAGGCAGGGGTTAAAGACACAAAGTTCTTAATACAGAAGGAAGTGTAGAGACTAGTCTTCTGGTCAAAAAGCCAGGGAGGGTGAGGCGGGGCCTCGATGAAAGTTAAGTGGTGAGAGAAATTGCAAAGTGTGCGTGAACACAGGAACTGAATGGCAGAAGCTGTTCTTGAGGAGCTGAGTGTCTGCCTCCCTTTTTTTTTTTAATTAGCAAAGGCATTTGCATTATAGTATATGATCTTTTTTTCCAATTAAGAAATACTTCTTGTGAACCAAATAACATTTATATTTGTTACTTGGTTTGTAAATGACATGTGAATGTACCTCAAGTTGGTTCAGAAAATAAACAAACTGCAGGGCTCTCTCATTTTGTTGCCACCATTTCAAAAAGTCTACTTGTTTTTCTTTAGATCACTGAGACTGTTGGCTAATTCAATTTGGTATCTTTCAAATATCTGGTTTCCAAATATTTTTATTGAATGAAACCTATATTTTTCTTTGTATTATACATTTTATGGTTCCTTAAGTTTCAGAAATTTAAGAATCCTGCTCTGGATGAGAAAAGCCAAGTCGTGAAGACACTGTAAAGACATACTAGCTATGAACACCAAACAGAAATACTCTGTGTACAAGTACTTTTTACTTTGGATGATGAAGACTATGCTACTTAAAAACATCAAGGTTTTAGCCTGCAAAAGTTTGAGGTGTTAGATAACTGATGGGAGCAGTATCAAAATATGAGAACAGGATTCATCTTTACATGAGGAAAGCACCTTGTAAAGGAGATAATGTGTTTCAGGCTGGCTTTTAAAAGATTGATTGATGCAAAGTGATAGGCAATGTAACAGAATAAATCTAGTGTTTTATGAGAATTATCAGCTCTTGAGAGGTACCATTCAGAGTGTGAATTCTTTGGGGTTTTATGGTGCCTGAGACCCCAAGATACTATCTAACCATCCTTGTTTCAACTTATGTATGTGCCAGGCTGTTGCCAGTTACTTAAGTACCACGGAACTGAACCCTAAGCTGCTGTAGCTCAGTGGTTTATTGATCATGAAATGTAAATTCTATACCATAGGCATAGAACCAGTGAAGCATCAGTTTGCAAAAACTTGGAGACCTGCATGAAAAGTGCTGCTAGCCCAGGGCGCTCAGAGAGGTGGCAGATGCCCCATCGCTGGAACCATTCCAGATCAGGTTGGACAGTGCTCTGAGCAACCTGTTCTGGTTGAAAGTCTCCCTGCTTGCTGCAGGGGGGCATTGGACTAGATGACCTTTGAAGGTCCCTTCCAACCTGGGCTGTGATTAAGCATTGTCCTGGAACAGTGTCTTCTGTTACAGAAAGTTGCAGGATGAGGAGCAATAGAATTCTTATTTTACAAGCAGGAAAAATTGTTCAGAAGCAACACCCGCTGTCTTTATGGAGTAAGGTCACTCTGATCATTTGAGAAAAAAAATGGTCACACAAATGCTCTCAAAGCAGTGACCTGCACTGTCCATTATCCTGTCTTTTGTTGAGGCCAAGGTGTAATAATTAGGAGGATTCTCTGAAAACTAAATTAATGAAGACATTTCACAAAGAAAAAATTGATCTAAAGGAGGTTGAAGAGAAATAAGATACCACTTCTCTTCCAGGTGACCAACCGAAGCCCCAGAGCATGAGGTTTGTTATTAACCACTGTGTGTGACAATGGACGAACAAGTGCTGACAGCTCATGGTGATGCTGAACATTTAAATGTATTGTGCTTCCCCACAGGGCTGTTGAAGGGTAAATACTTGTCTCTGGGTGCTGCAATTCTGTTTCTGTTCCTATAGGAAGTTCAGTAGCAATCTTTTCACTCGCAACAAGATTATTTACATTTTTTCTTTTTGATGCAATGGAAGAATGAGCTGATTTATGTGCTTAGTGCAGTGGGTGATGTGGAGTAGCCCTCTTTGGCATAGTCCGTACCCATCTCAATGTGTCTTTATGCCTTTAAAAAAGTAGGTGTTTATATCAGAATAGTTAACTTTAGATGACTGTCCCACTGCAAATGTTAAGGAAAATTGTAAAAAGCAATATCCAGTTTCTTTTATGCTTTTGAGAGGCTCTTCCTGCTACAAATACTGGTGCACTGATACACTCTGAGGAGCCCTGCTGTAGGTTTGCTTCTTAAATGATGAACGTTAGAGACCATTATAGCATTTAAGGTCATCGAGGTTTTCTCGTGTGGTCTGTGTTTACTTTGGATATTCCTTGAAGGCTTTTCAGTGTGAAGTGGTGCAAGAAAACATACAAATCCAAATTCCATGTTGCAGGAGGACAAATACAATGCCACAGGAAAATACCTGTGATAAATGTTCTCTGCCATGGATTTAACTGTGAGATTTGGAGGGGATGTTTTATACAAGCCATATGCCTTGTTCTTCCTTTATTAATTTTATTTTTTCACATGCTATATACCAGTCATCAGATTGTATTTGAGATTCAGGTTTTACTTTCATTAGATGGCAACCTGCTTTCTCCATTTATCTTGTTAAGCACTGTTCCAGACCATGAAGAAAGGTTGCTCATGCAAAAACTATGCTGCAGTGCAAATCTGGACATCTTCAGAAAGCTGCTGGAGTCATTTTGCTCAAGCTTTCAATTGATTGGAAGGTATGAAAACCTGGGCTTTTATCCAACTGGCCAGACCTTGTACACCATCTGCTTTTGCAGATATTACACCTTTCTGGGGATCTGCTAGTGATGCAGTGAAGGCATTCACAGGCACTGTGCTGATAGGCACCGGTTTGGATTTCATTGGTGATGAGGCGGTAGGAAAGCTGACTTTGGTCGGACTGGATGTGGTGAGGTGTGGCTGCAAGTTCATGTAAAGCCAATCCCCAAAGAAAAGGACAAATTAGTTCCTGTTTAGGATAAAAGTGTCATCCACTCAGAAACCTAAATAGAAAAATGAACTGACATGTTTCTGTCATGCTGGGTAAACTCATGCTACTTTGTGCAGTGCAAGCAATGTTTTCTAATGAATATGTCAGTATAACATCTGTTACGATAAAACCTGAGAAATTAGCTTCACGTTGATACTCAATTCGACATTTGGGCTTTTTATAGGTCCTTAGGTGAAAAGTGTAAACTTAAAATTTTTGGGCCATGTGGATTGGGCTTGTCACCTTAAAGGTTTGAGTGTGGGGGCCTAAGAGGGTGTACTTCTGTGCCAGTGCTCGTGGGTCTGTATATTGTGTGATTAGATGAGGAAGTGATGGCGAGTATCATTATCCTTTGTTTCTTTTCTCTTGCCTCACAATCTCACACCAAACTGGTGTCTCCTGGCCTGTGTTTTTACATTTCAAGGAAGATTCCTTTAGACTGACTTCTGTGTACTTGGGGTTCATGTCATTACGTAATCAAATATTTAATTCTAAGGAGTTTTACATCCAGTAATATAAAACCCCCTTCAAAGCAGAGCTCCAGTTTATTTGTGTGTGAAATTGCTGTGGCATCAGCCTGTGCACAGCACAAATGGCCAATAGAAGGGAAGTTCAGAGATTAGATCCTTGTAATTTTAAGTCATTCAGTGAGCAGCAGGAGAAGGGGTGTTGGTTTCCTGCAGGTTTATTTGGTGTCAATGGGGTTTCTTGAGATTTTGGCTTAGGAGCAAGGAAGCTTCTTGCATTCGTCATCACCTTTCCTTATGATTTCCCCTAAACTGGAGCAGTCCTCTATTTGCTGATATGCTTGACTGCGGGTCAGTTGTAAAGTCTTGTGTTATGTTGATGATCTTCTTTTGGTTCTGAGAAAGATATTTTCTTATCAGTCTGATGGTTGGAATTAAAGCTGAATCCCACTCCCTGGTCATACTGGCCTAGGCGATGCTGAACTGTGGTGCACAAGCAGGAAAAGGCATGAGTGTTGCCTGAGCTGTGGGCTTTGAATGCTGGTTCTGGCCGTAGGAACACTACCTTCACTGCCCAGCACAGTACATGATGAATTGTGAGAAACTGGCTTAGTTGTTCTCTTAAAGTTCTAGTAAAGCCTCCATTGGATTTGCATTACAGCACAGTTCCACAAGTGGCTGTGCTGGTACAAGTGTGGGGTGTTACACCAGGTAGCAGAGGCTGAAACAGAGTGAGTGAAGATGATGAAAAAATCCAGCAGAATTTCCCTTGTGTCACGGTCACAATCTGTCTTGATTTGTCTGATCAGAGTGACTTGTCCAGGCAGAGCCCTTCAGTGGCATAAGAATGGGGAATAAATCTTACGGAGGAGTTGGAGCCAGTTAGTTTCAAGAAGAAGAGGCTGAGAGGAGACCTCGTTGCTCCCTACAACTACCTGAAAGTGCATTGTGGAGAGGTGGGTGCTTGTCTCTTATCACAGGTAATTAGTGATAGAACAAAAGTTGCTTCAAACTGCACCAGGGAGGGTTAAGCTGGACATAAGGATTTTTTTTTTTTTTCACAGAAACAGGAGTCAGACCTCGGAACAGGCTGCCCAGGGAGGCGGTTGAGTCACCATCCCTGGATGTGTTTGAAGATCCTTTAGATGTAGTGTTGGGGAATCTGGTTTAGTGGTGAACTTGCTAGAGCAGGGTTGATGATTGGGGACCTTTTCCAACCTGAATTATTCTATGATTCTATGAAATTTGTCCATATGTGTGTGCAACTGCTCATGGTGAAGGGAGACCAGCTCCCAGCTGAATCATGAGAGGATACCGAGAAGAAAAGTAACCCCAACAGCCTCTCACTATAGCTATTTGCAGTAATTCTTGCCAGTTGAACAAAATGTGTTTTAAGGAATAAAATCATAGAGAACTTACACAGTAATTCTATGAAGAAACTCAACATATTGTCTGTTTGAATTAATATTTCATGAAATGCCAGGTTATTCATTTCTCTAAAGCTTTAAAGTATGTCTTTTAAATGGAAAGAAACTGGAAATGACTTAAAGATGCCTGAGAGTAAAAGTGTCCTTTTGATGGTAGTCTTCAGGGAAGGATCAGTCCTAAGCTAGTGTGAAACACTTCTGTTGCCTCTCTAGTTTAACAAGAGTAATATGTGAGATGATTATGTAGAAACAAATCTGTATCAGTTTAAGAGTTAGCTGCAAGAGGGTTATGTTCACTGAGGTTTATTAGGCAAACTAAATCTCATGTTCTCCTGAGTCACATTTGTGCCATCTGAGTGACAGCCAGTATTAAATGCACTCTTCACATAGAATCATACAGAATTACCAAGACTAGAAAATAACCTCTGAACTCATCCAGCTCAGACCAGCCCATGACCTAACATCAGTTGGACCATAAGTGCCCCATCCAGTCTGTCCTTAAAACATCTAGGCATGGGGGCTCCACCACTGCCCTGGGAAGTCCATTCCAGTGGCTTACCAGGAGAGGCCCAAGGTGACAAGTGAATTAGTTGGTCTGTGTGTCTGTGACACGATGTGCGTTTCCCCATGTGTTGTTAGCAGTCCTCCTCTGGTGTGCACAGACCCCTTTGAATGAGGGAAGCCCCAGCATCAGGTCATGCCCATACACACATAAATCACTCCCAGATACTGAGGAGCTGCTGTGGAATTACTAATTTTTTCCTTTCAGAAGGCAGCTTTTAGCAAAATACTCAGACTACAAATAGTTTAGAAAATGACTGCTGCAAATGGGTGGACAGTAACTGCAACAGACCATGTCTGTCTGATTTGTCAGAATGGAATGCTCAATGATAATGGTCTTTATTTCACCAACATATTTTGCTTCAAAAAGGAATGTTGGTGAATGCCTCAGTATCACCACTTGCCCATGTTTTGATATCCTTATCAGCTGTGTGCTCTTTAGAGAGTTGTTTTCTTACAAAAAGTTTTGCTTTTTGAAGGGTTTTATCATAAAAATGCACTAGTATTTAAAAATATGGTTTATGGGGATTTTAGAGGATCTCCAAATATATAGGTTTCACTTGCCTTGAAATTAATTTATGCTTAAAAGTATTTAAGTCATCTTATACATAGAATTTCCTTCTGCCCCAAACTTGTACGATGCATCTTGCCCTGTATGATATGGTGAGTCCCATGCCTCTCCTCTGCCACTGGCAACAGCCTTCTGCCTGTGGGTTTGGGTGAAGTGAACATTTTGGAATGGAAACGCCTCTCTTTAAGGAGCATTTGTATGCACATTTTTTCTTTTCCAGCTAAACTGCAGTGAGCCCTTTAACAGTTAATGACTTCAGAAAAAGTGTCTGTAGTGCTGTGCACATGGTATTATCATATCTTAACATTTACCAAAGCTTAAAAAATTGCTCTTGTAGCAGGAAGAAAACACTTTCTTGCGGGAGTGATTGATCAGTTGGGAACATACATTGTTTCTCAGATGTGCAGATCTCTTTGAATTTTAGTCTGTTCTCACAGCCTTGCGAAAAGCAGGTCTGTTAAATGAGTCTCAGAAAATGATTCCAGTCCCGATTTCTGGAAGCAAGGGATCGGTATGGGAGGAATGTCGTTGTCCTGCATTCTGTGGCCTGGAAGCCTCATGAGGATTAGAATAGTCAGAGGATGCTTTCTTTTTTCTTTTTTAAATGTTTATGTACATCTCATTTGGCTTCATGGTTAATATTGGGAAAAGCTTTGTTTTGCTGGTATCAATGTGTTCTGCTTTGGCACAGGGCACTGCTAGCTGATGCCCCACGTGTGTGACTTGCCTGAGTCAATGCCATGCTCATGTACCTTCTCATCAGCTTAAATTCCACTTCTTTCTTGCACACCTGAAGCTGTGGTGATGAATAAGCTCTCATTAGGAAAACCATAACATAAGGAGAATCTCTAGGAACTCTAGTTCGTTTGCAGAAGTAGACAGCAGAGATTCCCAGGTTGTGCTGTTGCTTCCTGCAAAGGCTGCTTATCAAAGAGAGGAAGTTGGGTTTGGGGTGTGTGTGACATTTGAGGCTGAAGAAAAGAAGCTCCCAAGAATACTGCACTAAAAGCTCAGGCAGCCTAGTTTTAATTTCAGCGGTAGCAATAATAGCTACATAAGGAACATCAAATAGGCAGTCTGGGTTGAGCAGGGAAAATTGTGGGGTAAGACCTCCGTTTCTGTAATCAAAGCATGTAATAGAACTGAATTGTACACAAATTTATACTTCTGACAGCCTTCATTTTATGTTCTATTTCAGAGGATCTCTGTATCTGAAAATGAGTAACAGGCTTGCCCAAAATAAAACAAACTTCAGATGTGATGCTGGCATTCCGCAGCCAGCCTAATCAGAAGCTATAAATCAATAGCGACATAGGACGTGCCAGAAGTTGGTTAGCAGAGATTCTACCAGTTGGCTTTCAGCACAGACCCACACCAGAAAGTCTCTCACTTGAAGGCACCTTTTCCACTTCCATGTGTAAAAGACAGATCTGTTTTTAAGAAGAAAATTTATGTAAATGGTATGAATTAATATTTTCAACTTGAGTAAACTGATGTATCACTAACTGAAATCAAATGTTTGCACAAGTGTCTCTGGGATAAGCCTAATCCAGTCTGATTTCTATTAACTGATTTGTTTTACAATTTAATGGCTGTCAAATTTGGCCTTGGATGTCAAAATCCTATTTAACCAATGTCACTGCCAAGGCATCCAAGCAGGCAGTGTTCTTGGTAAATAAGATGTGGCAGAAGGTTCACTGGCACACGTCAGGCTGAAACCAGCTCTGCTGTGTGCCTCACCCATCTGGGTGAATGCTTCAGTGTTTTACTTTTCATCCATCCGCACAGTTTAGTTCACAATGGCTAGGTTTTATGAAAATTGAGATGTCACCCCAAGTTCACCTCTGCAGCATGTGGGACGAAGTCCCAGATACCAGCTCTTTAATGCTTGAAAGCATCTGCGGGCTTTGTAGATGCCAAATCTGAATCTAGTGTTGAAGAAGCTACGGAATACATGCTTCTTTTATTTCACTACTGTTATTTAATTTCAGTGTTGTTCCTTTGCGGTGTTTTGGTATCTGTGTCCAGCTGTTAATTAGCCCTTTTGCCCTGCACTGCTGCAGGGGTGAGCCTTGAAAAAAATACTGTCTTTCACTTTCACAGCACAGTTAATGTCTGTTCAGCTTTGCGTAGAAACTGCACTTCCCATTTGCATTCTTGCCAAGTTGCTTCTTAGAATCATAGAATGGTTCAGGTTGGAAGGGACCTTAAAAATCATCTCGTTCCAACCCCCCTGCATGAGCAGGGACAGCCCCTGCTAGACCAGATTGCTCAAGGCCTGATCCAGTCTGGCTTTGAACACTTCCAGGGAGGTGGCATCCACAACCTGTTCCAGTGTCTCACCACCCTTATCGAGAAGAATTACCTACTGACTTCCAGTCTAAACCTCCCCTCTTCCAGCTTAAAACCATTCCCCCTGCTCCTACAAGCCCTTGGAAACAGTCCCTCCGCAGCTTTCCTGTAGCCCCCTTCAGGTACTGGAAGGCTGCTATAAGATCTCCCTGGAGTCTCTTCTCCAGGCTGAACAGCCAAAACTCTCTCAGCCTGACCCCTTAGGAGAGGTGCTCCAGTCCTCCAGGCATCCTCATGGCCCTCCTCTGGACACGTTCCAACAGTTCAATATCCTTCCTGTGCTGGAGGCTCCAGAACTGGGTGCAGTACGAGTCTTTTAGTTTGTTCCACTAGAAATACGTGCAGTCTACGTAAAAAGCTGGGTGCATGTGATGAAAAAAAGCTGTTGAAGGAATGATTTTTCAGGAAAGAGCAAGCTTAAAGAGGAGAAATAGAAAGTTCGGTTAAGGGTTGGAACTGGATGATCCTATGGTCCCTTCCAACCCTGACTGATTCCATAACTTCTTCCCAGGGAGGGTGATGGGCGCTGAGGGGGCTGCCTGGGGGGTTTATGGAGTCTCCTTTTCTGGAGATGTTTTAAACCTGCCTGGGCCTGGTTGGAGTGTCCTGCTGTGGCAGGGGGATTGGATAGATGATCTTGCAATGTCCCTTCTGATCCCTGATGATTCTATGGTTCTGTTCTATGATCCCCTCTAGCACATGTCAGCCACATCCCAGCAGAACATGGCAGGGCACTTAAGTCCTTCAAGAATCCTATCTCACAGACAGGACAGTTTGTAACTCAGTGAAGCTTGCAATCTGTAGGTCAAGCTTCCTGTTTGGTCATTGGAAATCTAACTTTGAAAATACATGTGCTTAAAATGCCTCAAGTCCTCTTAAACTTGCCATTTAGGCTTTTGAAGGTCATGCAAGTTGTCTCTTCATGGAATTTCAGGACTGTGGATTGAGAACAAACACAACAACCTCCTCTTCTCCCTGCTTCCTCAAAAAATCCACCAAAACAAAAAAACCAACCCCCCAAAAATCCAAGCAAGCAAAAAATCCAAGCTTCATATCCAAGCTAGTGAACTTACTCTCCAGGCAACAGGCATAACACTCCAAAAAGTACAGACAGTAGCTTGAATCTTCAGTGAGTGATGAGGGTATTGAGCTTTAATAACATAGAATCCTTTTTGTCTGAATGTAGCAGAATTTCTTCAGGTAGAGCTGAGTGTAGCACTCTGAAATGTATTAAAATAAGAGAAGTTGGGGTTTAGTTTGTGTTTTCCAGGTTTTGGTTTTTTTTATGTTTATTTTTTTTTTTTTTAAATGGATGTATTGGGTGTCTCTGATTCCAGGAAGGAAAGAAATTGGTTCAGCAAAAGCCTTCTGTGTTTTTTTTAAACTTGTTCCTGCTCAGCCCACCTCTGCTGTTTTCTGGATCAGGTTGTTGGGGCATTCTGCATTTCTTTTGGTGTTTTGAGAAGTTCTATTTAAAAGATGTAAAATACTATCAAGTAGGCATTGGCATCAAGTGCAGCTCATGGTCGTATGTGCTGGTCAGTGTGTACCAGTAGGGTCAGGGATGCCATCCCAAGTGTCCCAGTAGGGTAATGCAAGAGGGCAGATCCTCATGGAGTAGTTGGCTGTACCAGGTTTGCTCAGTTCAGGGTCAGCTTCAGAAAGCTACTTGTGCAGGGTGTGTATAAAAACCAAAGGGGAATCTTCACGCTGCTTTTCTTACAAGTGAGGATTCTCTCAGTGTTCTGTTGTTCCGCTTTTGATAAAATGACTCTTCAGTTCGTGTAACCATTGTGCAACCACAGGCTTTTGTAAGTAGATTCTGTTTGTAAGGAAGGAGACGAAGGAGACGGATGTTTCAGTGAGAAATCTTTTCAGTGCTATGTAACATAAAAACACCAAGACTTTACTTGGTGTTGTCATCTACTAGTAGTTGTTCCGTTTAGAACATTGTGCTCTGGTTACCTCACCAGTCGCTTGGACTCTTTACTAAGGAAATAAAGAGATTCTTTTGTTAAGGTGAGCAGTGCTCAGGGTGTAGCACAGTGCTGTTGGAATCCTGACAACCACTCTGAAGGGTTTGGAGCTGCCACCTTGGCTATGCTGTTGGATATTAATTACTCCCCGCAAACTCCTGTTTGACCTTGAAGTGAATGTTGCGTTGCAAAAATGAAAGAGGATAAATGGTGGGGGTGGTTTTAGGTTGAAAAAGAATTAGGTTTCTTAAATGGCTCTTGCAGTGTTAAACACTGTTGTCTCTTTCAAAATGATGAGGGTGTTGAAGTCCTGCTATGGGCCTCCTGTCCCCTTCTAATGAAGCCTGTTCTGTCTTTGTGGGTGTTTCACAGACAGGGCGTTGAGTTGCTCATTGTGTCCTGGGAGCCGTTAGAGCTGCTCTGGGAAGGACAGTGACACTACTACTTGAAGAAATAACCTCTCCATCTATTTTAACACCGTTATATTGGAGTGATGAAGTTCCCCTAACTGCTTTATTGGGAGAATTTGACTGTAAAATTGCCATATTGCTGTTGTAAGAAGCGTTGGGATCGCTGGATGTTGGTTGTTGTGCTGGTGGCTTAACCAGGACTGTGCATCTCTGTACATCTGGGAGACGTTCATTTGTTTTTAGTCTCCTTTCCAGGTGGTTAGGCAAAGGACCAAGCTCCCTGTGATTACAAACCACACAGACAAAAAAGGCTGCAAACATCCTTAGTTTCTTTCTTTATTCAGTCACCAAGCAAAGGAAGTTAGAGGCAAAGCCTATTTCTGGCATGACAAGGGTATAATTTGGAGGAATAAACTCTCGCTCTACGCTCAGAAATTTTTTTAAGGGAAACATGAAATCGGATTTAAAATGTGACGTGGTGTCTTAAGCTCTGGCAGAAGATGAATGCCGTGTTCTTCTAAACATCAGATACATATGTGTCCCCGGATGTGGTAACTCTCAGATTTCCTCCCAAAAATGTCGTTTTTGCAAGCAAATGTACAGAGTAGGAAGTGAAAAATATCTTCCAGTGATGATTCCTGACATCTTTGTTGCTGCTTGTGCAAAATAGGAAGGCTCTTCAATCACTGCATTTCATACTCTCTTGAACATTTTAAGGAAGTGATGCCTGAAGTTACTTTATGGGGATAAAGTAGGAAAAAAAAATCCATATATTACTGTAAAAAAAAAGAGTTTTAAGAATGAAGAAGAGCATCCCAGGGTATGGAGAGGTATGGCTGGGCCCATGAGTATTACTTTAAAATAGAAGAATAAATGAATCCTTTAGGTGATTGAATCTGATTGGTAGGCTCTGTAATTGCTAGGAAAATGATTAATATATTGAAAATATGGTGCAGAACTGGCAGCCAGTGTGCTTCAGACTGGTACTTATGTCTAGTTTCATATTGTAAGCAGTTTGGCATGTCTGTATGTCTTGTTTCGCTTGTCTGTATTTTATGGAAGTTTTGTTTGTCTTTATTTCTTTGGTTAATTATCCTATGCAGTAGCAAATCAGCAAGCACAGCGAAGACTGGCACTTCACATAGAACTGTATAAATTCACCTATGATAATTACCTGCTGACCTTTATTTGACTTGTTTTACTTTGATGAAGAAAGTGTATTTGATACAGCTGATGGTTTTGTTGTGTTTGGGAGAGGGAAGATAAATCCTTGACTAGTTCATAGAGGCAGGTAACAGAAAGTGAGCTCAGTTAGGATTGTCTGTGTGTTAAAGCTCCATAGGCTTGGCTTGGGCTGCAGAGCCATCAGCTTCAGAGAGACAGCACGATTGTGAGGGACACGCTGTTCTGTGTGACAGTCTAAACTGGGAACGTTCAGTGCTCTGATTGTGAAATGCATTGGGATGCTTTGCTGCTTATTAGTCAGAACACATGGAGCCCAAGTTTAACAGAGTTATAATGGACAAAAATGGTGCCTCCAAGGTCGATGTTATTGCCTGCTGGTTTTTAACCTTTCCTTTCAAACAGGTGTTACTGCATGTCCAGAAGAAATAAATACGAGCTGGTCAGTCCATTTTCCAGGCAGAGCAGTTTTCTTGCAGCCTCCATGTTGACTTGTTAGCAGCAGTCCAGGAGCTAATAAAGCATAGAGTCTGTCTCTCACCTGCAGCCTCCCTTCAGACCTCTGTGTCAAGTGGCTCCAACTTCTTCCTGATGGGTTGCCAGGCTGTTTTCATTTTCCATGTATGCTGTTCTGCTTCACTCGACTCTAGAGCCAACGTTGTCGAGCTAGCATTCAGCACTCCCTGTTTGCCTTCTGAAGTGTAACAAAAAGGAAATCATTTGGCCAAGTCTTCAGGTATGGAATTTCCTACACTCATTTATTTTTAATAAAAGTTTTAAGAAAGGCTTGAACATCAAATCCTCTTGGAGTGAATGAACAGTTCCTTGGCTCTTAGGTTCTGAAGTTAAGTTGAAGGGCCGAACCTCTGAAATAAATTAAATTGGTGAATTTTCTTGTAATTTATAGACATGTGAATACCTTTTTCTGAAATCAAGGGCAAGTCTTATTTGAAATAACAGTCTTCCTACTACTTTTCTTCTCTGTTTTAGTTTATTTAGAGAAGAAAGAGATTCAGTTTCTAATTGTTGATGTGCAACATCACCATGCCTGTGAAGCATATTCTAAACAACAGAATCACACGATTCAGCAGTAGGGTGCATTGTGTTCAGCAGTGACTGTAGTTCATTCATGCCGAGACTGTTAAGTGATCAAAGATCATATTCTCTTCCCAAAGGAGTAGGAGAGCTTCAGTGAGCAGTGGTACCAAAGGTGTGGGCTGCACTCCTCACTTTGTATTACATGTAGATTTTTAAGACACACAGGATTAATCTAGAGCTTTCATAGAGCCGTAGAATCATTAAGGTTGGAAGAGACCTCCAAATTCATCAAGCCTAACCTTCAGCTGAACCCCACCCTCCCTGATAAACCATGTTTTCATGTGCCAGATCTGTGCATTTTTTGAACATCTCCAGGAATGGTGACTCGCCTCCCTCCCAGGACAGCCTGTTCCAACCCCTGACTGCTCTGTCAGGGAAGATGTTTTTCTTGATATCCAGCCTAACCCTCCCCAGCATAACTTGAGGCTGTTTCCTCTCATCATATCACTAGTGACTTGGGAGAAGAGACTGACCTCCACCCCTCAACAGTCTTTTGAAATATCAGGACCAAGATTCTGAGATTCATTCCTGATTCTCTGTGGAAGGGATGATCAGCTGTGATTATTACATTCAATTTATTGATTTTTTGCCCCTTTTTAAAAACAACTGAATGGTATGACCAGTGAGGAAGTAAAACTGCTTTGTTGTAGCCTTAAGTTACACTTGGTAGGCCTAGAGCAAGTGAAGAAGACAAAACATTGCTAAGTGTTCTAGTGAAGGTCTATTGTGAGGGTCTGTGTTTTGTGAGATGGTGCAGCATATCATGTGGAGACATACAGTGAGTTAAGTAAAAAGAAAAGAAAACATCTTATGAGGGATATCTTGCCTGTGGTAGTCCAGAGAGCTTTCCCAGAAGGAATGGAAGAGGAATGATTGAGAATATCACATCTCTGAGCCATGTGCTAGCACAAATTTCTGAGAAACGGTTCATAGCAGCTGGAGTTTTGTTTTTACATAGAATATTTCTCTGCTCTTACCATCTCCTTTTTGCTTTCTTCATGCTCTCTTCACTTGCCCTTTGTAGGATGCAAGTACAGTAGTGGAAATTAGAAGTTAGTTTTCAAACCCATCATATTTAGTTGAGTACAAAACTAGGAAAATGAAATATGTTTTTTTATTCCCTGTGGCCTACGATTTTTGTGATGGGGGAAATAGTATTGTTACATGGGAGGATGGGGAGACAATTAGGATATTGGGAAGTATAGCAATTCAGAATAGCTGATAAAGTTAGCAGAGACCCTTGGAGTTCTTGTCCAGTCTGCCTGCCTGCACCAAGCACACCAGTACATATTAGTGATAGCTGTTTCAAGCATCATCAGAGATGGAAACTCCACACCCCTGCTGAGCAACTTGCTCACTGTTACAGAACCACAGAATTATCAAGGCTGGAAAAGCCCTCTGAGTTCATCCAGCCCAGCCTGTGACCTAACATCACTACAGCCTAGACCATGGCACCAAGTGCCACATGCAGTCTGTCCTTAAATACCTCCAGGGATGGGGACTCCACCACTGCCCTGGGCAGTCCACTCCAGGTACTGATCACCCTTTCCGTGAGGAAGGGCTTCCTAACATCCAACTTAACACTCCCCTAGCAGCTTCAGGCCCTGCCCTCTTGTCCTGGCACTAGCTGCCTGGGAGAAGAGTCCAACCCCCACCTGAATACAGCTTCCCTTCAGGGAGTTGTGGAGAAGGAGAATGTCCCCCTTGAGTCTCCTCCAAGCTGCTCCCCCAGCTCCCTCTGCCTCTCCTCATCAGACTTGACCTCCAGACCCTTCCCCAGCCTGGTTGCTCCTCTGGACTTTCTCCTCTGCTGAACCATCCTCACAAGATAGAGCGAGAAGGAGTGTGTGTGAAGGGCTTCTAGACATTCAAATGAAGAAGTGATGGGGAATGGGGGAAGTTCCAAGGTGCAGTGTTATTCATAGAGTAGCTGCTGTAGTTGCTATCACTGCAGAGAGCAGCCAGGTTACTGATAACTTGACCTCCAGACCCTTCCCCGTTTGTACACTAGAAGGGTTTTTCTACATCTTTATTATGAAATACAGTGTAGTACAAATGCTGTCCCTTATAAATGAAAACTCAGTCATAATCTTAAACAGATATTTATATTTGTTCATGGAGATGATATCTGGAGCAAGGCATTTTAGCCCAGCACTAATAGATTTGATAAATGATTGAAGCATAGTTGCCTACATCTTTAAATAAGAATTTAAAAAGTAATTATGTGAAGGAGAAATAAATGAAAACTAGTTTTAACAGTATTTAAGTATTTTTAAAGTTAATAAACATATTAATTTTTTATCCGTTAGTTTTCTTTTGGAAATGAAAATAATTGCAAAAGCAAGCTCTCATCTATTATGTATTTTCCCCTCAGTGTGTCTAGTGCTGCCACAAAAATCTGGTTACAGAAAACAGTAATTCAACAAATCGGATGCTAAAAGCTGCAGACTGGATGATGGGAATTCAAAGCATCATGTCTAACAGCTAAATTAAGCACAATGCAGGGTTATATAGTAAGACTGGCATTATTTTTGGAGGACAATCCTGGAGAAATAGGATTGGTGACAAGTTATGAAAGTCTGTAATTTCATAATTCAGAATAGGCTCTAGAATATAACAAAAAAAATAGCCTGTTCTAACCACTCTGTACATTGCTTCAGGGAAGAAAGCTTGGCTTTCCCCCTCAATTTTCTTTTACTGTTTACACCTGTCAGAACTGAACAGGTTCTGCAAAAAGTAGATAGAATTTCTTTTCACGGTGTACTGAGTGCTCTCAGAACACCTCCAAAATACATCCAATGTCATGTGTGTTTCCATTCGGAAGGGAGGTGATGTGGATGCAGCTTGATTGTCCTTGGGTTGTTCTGTCTTCTGATGAAGAAAGCAAAACACAACATCCACCCTACCCTGCCCAGTTGTGCAATGTAAATCAAGAGAACATACTGATAGAAGTGAGATTGGTACAAGTATGTTTGTTCTCCATGGTAAAACCCTGAAGAAGAGTGAAGCAGTCTTTCCCTCTGGAATTTGGTACGTGGGATAGTGAGGCAGGAACAACTCTTGCAGAAATCTAGTTCATATTTTGCATGCTTTTCTCTATTTTTATTTTCTCTGCTGTGGACTCTATGAAGATGTATTTGCTACAGAATTGGGGAACAGAAGTTGTAAAAAATTAACAATTCTTTGGCAATGAGCTCTTCGGAATGAACTGGGAATGCAGGAGGCAGGGATCATGCCTGTGGATTTTGAGGCTTGTTGGTTTCTATGGGACTCCAAAGGAAGGATTATGAATTTCCTGTTGTCAGAAGTCTGTAGTTTTATACTGGATCACAACCAAGCCCCACCCCTCCCCCAATCTACCTTTTTTTTGTTTTTTTAACAAAATGGCAAGATACTGTTGGAAGTGGAGCATAGGACCTCTTGGAAAGCTGCTTGGTTGGTGTCTGTGTTTGTGGTGGGCAAGAAGCTGTTTCCATGCTTGGTCCCTCTACAGCCTGGACTTTTTTCTCTTGTATTGATATGTTGGTGCATTTATACAGTTCCTAATGGTGATGATGGATTGTTCTTGAGAAGTTTTGGTGCTTGAAATTTCTTTCTTTTTAAAATTCTGCAATTTCACAACTGCTTAAGCTGCTTGGATGTATTCCAGAATTGTGTTTCAGCCTGGCAAAATTTAAACCCTAGTACTGCCACAACAGTTTTTGATAGCTGGATTAAATGAAGTGGTGCTGTAAAATCCTTCTGTCTTTCCAAAACAGCAGTGCAAAGTTAGCCAGATGCTGAGAGGCGATTCCTCTGCAGAGCAGTTTATAGTGTGTTGCTTAAAGATATGTAAATGTGCTCAGAAATTACCACGTGTAAATGTAGTGGTAATTAAATGAAATAATAAGCTATACTTTATAAGATCTTTCAGTCTCCTTTTCTGCTCTCCCTGGGCAGTAGCAGAGCTTTTTTCCTAACGTGCTAAGTTTAGTTTATAGAAGGGAAATGTGTAAGGAAGGAATGCTCTGCCCTGACTCACTCCGGTGTCTGCTCTTTATTCCAGGTCTTATTGATGACAAACTATGCTATGAATTTAGAAAATCTACACTGCTGCAGAGGTGGCAAATATCTTTCTGTGTTTGTGTGTGTGTGTGTGTGTGTGATGCTTGCCTCTTGACCTTTCCTGCAGCAAGGTTCTGGCACAGGTGAGCAGTTTAAGGCAGGAATGCAGCAATTCTGGGATATCGTTTGGTAAAACTCTCCTGTTTTCATCCCTTTGCATTCAGAAGTTTGAGTTGTCTCAGTTCTGATGTTTTTTCATTAGGCCCTAGAGCTTATGTAGGTGGTAACCCTTTAAAATGCTAACTATAGACTCAAAGCCTTCTCTTTAAAAATGCCATCTATAGACTGAAAAAAAATGTCTTTTAAAATACCTGACAGAAGAGAAGTATGTGATTTCAGTATGTTCCTGTAATGGGAACTGTGCTGGCTGATCACAAATCCCATTGGTTAGAAGGGAATGAATGATTGTAGCTTCCCTGCAGCTACTGCATTACCAGTGCAGTCAGACAGTTAACAAAGCCAGGTGTAAGCTGTCTGGGTCTGGGGCAGTATTTCCTATGCGCTATCTGTCACTGCCAAGCATTATGGCCTAAATTATGAGTATCAGTGAATAGTGACAGTATGTACGTGGTGCTTATCTCTGATTCTCAAACCTGTGCAGTGTCAGGTCAGGAAAAAGTTAGGTGCATCAGTGCACTGATTTATAGTTAATTTAAGCACAAAGTATTTGAATTATATTTAACCTTAAAACCAAAAGCCATCAGAAGGATGAAGTGGAAGAAAACATGTGAATGTGCTGCTGTGTCTGGTCCAACACTTCATGCCTTTTTCTTGCTTGGGAACCAATCTGGCCACTTCTGCAGGTTGTGTGTCGACGCTCCATCACACTAGCTCAGTAGTTGCAGTCACATCTTGAGGGTATTTTATGTAACTGTAAAATCTGAGTTGTGTCCGTAAATGATAAACGTAGTTGAGGATACAGATGGGGACAAAGGGGCAGGGACTCCTAAACTTTGATAGCACATACAGGTTTAAACTGTGTATTTGCCTTCCTGTGGAGGTTTTTGTACTTTAGTCAATGGATGAGTGAAGCCCTTCTACCATTAGCACTGCAGCCCAAACTGTGCAGCTTGATTGCATTAGGGCATTTGTGCTTCATTACAGTCCTTACATTTATGACTCCTTTCAGTGGAAGTCAGTATTCCACAAACCTTTCTGAGTATTCACTTGTCTTTCTGTATGTGTTCTAGCACCTCCTGACTAAGCTGCTTTCAGTTGCTCTCTGCATTTCTTCCATGAGCTGCCTAACGAGCATAGAGCTCACTGGGAGGATTCAGGTCCTTACACAGGACATTCTTAAAACTGATAGTAGTGTGTGGGGAGGAGGCCTTCTGGATCTGCCACTTGCCTAATAAGAAAGTTTCCTTCCTACTTGAAAGTTTAATTTTACTTATTTGTGAAAGGAGCCGAGTTTGTCACCTTCTATATGAGGTGACAACTTGGTTGTTAGATTCCAGCAGGTCTTTGAAAAAATAAATAGATCAGGGTTTTGTCATGCATGATGATGTGCACAAGCAATCTGCATGTGGGATTTCGTTACACCAGATGGTGTATTGATACCTCTAAGAGCTGTGTAATTAATTTGTTTTGCTTCCTTCGTCTCTCTTGAGTAAGGCAAATAGACAGCAATCTGTCAGGAGTGAGATTCAGTGCTAAATGAAACTCTCATATTCAACACCTAGGTCAGCAAATTATGCCCACAGTCCTCTACTCAAGCGTTTCATTTATTTTTTCAAAAGCCAGGTAATGAGGGTAGGAGAGGGAAACATCTCTGCAGAGGTGCTGCTAACAGCCTCAGTGTCCTTAACCAGTTTTGGAATGAATTAATTCACAGCAATAATTCTGTCAGTCTTGACCTGGCAATTTATTTTTATTGCTACATAAATCCAGGCTCAGTTTGGACTTGTCATTGTCTTTGCTCTGGGTAATTATCTGCAGATATATCCAAATCCTAAAAATAGCAGGTGATAAGGGATGGGACAGGGTCTTAGTTTGTTATTAATCTGAGGTGAGGCCATTGAAGCAATAATTGCTGTAATCTGGGCTAATTCTGTGGAACTCTAGCCTGGAGATTTGATCTTCTTTCCCTCTCATCATTTGCACACAGGAGATAGGTTTTGCATCTTGTAAGTGTAATGATTTTGCTGCTATTTTTTAAGATTAATTTATCTGTTTATTTAAATTAAATTTAAAAACATTTCTCATGTGTAGCAAGCAGTCCAATTGTACGAGCTACCAGCTTTTTTTCAAGCTTTTTATGTTTTCATCCACTCAAATCCATTTGTGCTGTTGGAGTGTTGTTGTCTGCCTCAATATTTATCTCTACAATTATTTGCTAATTTGATACAACCATTTTAAGATCATTATTTATCTTACTGACATGGAATTATGTACTTACATTATCAATTAATTTATAAACTGAAGCTGCTGCTGAGCAAAAACCAGAGTTACTGACTGCTTTGTAGAATCTTCCAGGGTAAGAGATGGAAGCTGAAGTACCTGGCAATTAGTATCAGAGCTCCTAGGTCAGCCACATCGTGGGTACACAAAATGGTCTATTCCCTTGGTATGTTTGTTACATATTCAAGTGAGAGTCTAATTTTAAAGGAGTACTCCTGGATTTAAGATGAGGAGCATGATGCTTGACATAGAGGAGTTCATGGGTGCTTGTGGTACAGCTGCAGATTGTGTGCCTGCCTATTAGAGAAGGAGGAGGCTCCTTCTGACAGACTTTGTGTTCTCTGGTAGCATGGGATATTTCAGCTATTGGAGAGGATGCTGCTTTGAAGAACAGTAGATCAAACAGACATTTTCCTTTTAGTGGCTTTGCTTCAGAGCTTCCACTGTTTTAACTTAGTGGAAGGACCCTCCTGGCATCCAGCAGTGACCTGATTGCTATGTGATAAGCAAATATGACACATAAACATGGGACAGGAGAGTGGATTCAGACTAGATCTTAGAAGATCTTCAGTGCGAGGGTGGAGAGACTCTGGAATTGATAGCCTGAAGAGGCTGTGGCTGCCCCTTCTCTGGAGGTGTTCAAAGCCAGGCTGGAAGAGTAACCAAGTCTGGTTGAGAGGCATGAAGCCCATGGCAGGGCTGTTGGAGTAGATGATCTCAAAGGTTCCTTCCAACCTGAGCCACTCTGTAGTTTCCATCCTTTTGTAACTAAGTTCAAACCTATTAAGGATTTTTCTACAGCTGAACCTGGCAGTTTGTACTGCAGTGTAGAAGATTCTCTTCTCCAGTGATCTGTGTTCTATGTCACAAAGATTGCAAAATGAAATTGGCCTTTGTAATGGCATTAGAATTAACTCCTCTAAATTGAAGGTTAGTAGAACCCACATGCTTTCACTATTTTATCTTTGGGCAAAATCGGGAGTAAATCAGATGAAAAATATTAGAACATAGTCTTGCTTTTTAATATTAATGAAATTTCTTTAATCATGCTCTGTAAGCATTGCTTGACAGTCACGCAGCAGGTAACATCATGGTCTCTGAAGTAGGAGGTCTAATATTGAAAACCCATTGCCTCTAATATTCTCTAATACTGCCATGGTACAAAGTAATTGCACCAAAGTAAGTATCTGTAGACAGTGAAGGACATTGTCCACCATGCAGATGCTCTGTGTGTACTTACACATCTACAAACATACACACCCTTTACAACAGTCCTTCACTGGAAATGCCAGTATTCAGTGTCAGTCTGCTCAGGGCAAATGTACAATGATTATTTTTTATATCCAAGTGGAGAATATTTCCTTACTTTGTGAACTGTGAGGTTACACCACAGCTCTGTGTTATTCAATGTCAGGAAGATTATTCTCCAAATAATAATTCATCTGTCAGAAAAGTTTTTACCTCCCTTTAGAAATGATTTGCTGAAAGAAAAGTCCTTATAGATTACCACATGCTTCCTGCTAATGTTGTAAAGGAATCTGAGGGTACACTGTAAACTTTCATTAAGAATTTATAGTTTCCTGGCTCACATTTATGGAGTATAGATAAGAATAATATCTTTGTTTTAACATAGCTCTATTTGCTTGTATTATTTTCTCTTCTACCTTCCATGGGAGCACTGTTTTTTTTAATGAATGAAAAAGAGTCAGTGTCCCTGGGGAAGACTGGAGAGCAAAAGGTAGAGTTCAGAATCAGCAAACTGTTTTATTGTATAGGACAGCACCTGGCTGACCCTTTGTTGTTTAAATGTGGCCTGAAATTCTTTGTGGTTTGAGCATAAAACCTTTGCCTGCCATTGCCCTCTGGCAACTAGCAAGTCAGCACTGAGCTTTAGATTTTTTAGTTTCAGAAAATGAGCAAGTGGGTGGTGGTGACTGTAAATGGCCTTTGTATTATCCCTCTGGTCAATAAGCAGACGGGCAGCGTCAACAAGATCAGAGTGGCAACAACAGGCACAAGATTATCCCATAAGAAATACCCCAACTCATGAAGTTGTTACAGCAATGCCACTTGCCTTGCTGCACATTCTATATGTTTGTTTAAAAGATGGATTCAGCTGAAAATACTCTTCTTACTGCCTAGTGTGAGGTAACTGTCCAGTGTCTTGGAGAGAATATCATAGCCCAATTGAGTGAGGGGTTTTTTTTCCCTTTCTTCCTTTTTAACTTCAAGGCAAGATAGGACCCCCTAATGCCTAAAGACTTCTTAACCTCTGAGCATTTCTCTGCTAAAAAGCAATTTACTACCCAACAGTAATTAACCTGAAGAGAAACACCTCCTTAGATTTGTTGCTGGGTCTCAAATGGGTGATATGAGGAATGGTCCAGAGGGGCATTTGTACATAGCAGTAGGAGAAAACCGGCAGACTTCATTTAAAATTAATCTATTCAAATGTCTAAGTAAAAAAAAAACTCTTTAGTCCAGCAATGGCATTTTGGATTCTTAAGCTTTTGGGATGTTTTCAAATAGAATTTTATTCTTTGAAGATTCCTGAAAGCTTGGCTGAAGGTATAGAGTTCCTTAAGTATTTATGTAGTCATTCCTTGGTGATTCCACCTGTGTTAGCATTAGCTTGTTGGTGTCATGCAACTTTGTTTTGGTTTGTTTGTATGAATGGAAAAGATGCTGTTATGTAGCAATGATCAGAATGCCCTCCAGAAATGAACCACTAACACCTAGTAACATTTTCAAAGGCTCTTAAGTCCTCAGACGAACTAGCCATACTCTCTTCTGCCTAGCTTGGGGCACACAGGAGATCATTTTAGGAGAAAAAGAGGATCACTGGATCAGAACGTAGAGATTTAGCAAAACATCTTCTTACCTTTTAAAATACCAGCTGTTTTATTACCTGAAAGACACAGAGCCAGTGCCTCTTTCTGAGGGTGTGTCTGATGTGTTTACTCTGTCCACTTGTAGCTGGAAATCTCTGGAGCACGAGCCGGATAATAGTGGAAATAGCAAATCTTTTAAATGCCTGGTCACCTTTGTGACAGAGAGCACACGAAGAAGTTGTGGTGGGAGGGAAGAAAGAAATGTAAATTTCACTCCATGGTTTTTACTACCTGAAAACCCACTCCTGAGCTATTTATAAAATATTAGGTTTGCATTACACAGCTGAAAGAATTCACCAAGTGTTAAAGCTGCAACTAAAACCAGCCGGTTAGGGTTTTCCCTTTGGTGGTCAGGATGAAATGGGGCTTGAGGGAACTGACAGTGAAACTGTGCAAGGCCTCTGCAGCAGCATTGCTAAGAATTGGCATTTTAAATGAGGCGGAAGGGAATTAAATCCTAACACAAACTACAGTACCATTACCCAAGTAAAATGTATGGAATGCGGAATGCGTTACTCTGGGAGAACTCCTTACTTCTTGCCCCCCACCTCATCCATGAGTCCCACAGCTTTGCAAAGGTGAACTCAGAAAGGCTGGGAAAGATGGTAGGAAAAAGCCAGAGCTGGAAACTCTGAAGAAAGGCCTTTGAAGGAGATCATACTAGTTCTCAAGGCCACACAGCATTAGAAATTTCCAAAACAGTAAAAGAATTTACAGTGTGCAGCCTATGCGTAACTAGCTCTTGCAGCCTGTAAAACTCTGCTTGTTTTTCCAGTGGAGCCTGGAATACGTTCTTGCAGGTATCCCTGCTTGCCTTTGTACAGCACCTGGGATGCTGCATTGCGGAAATCCTGGCAGTCCAGTGTGGGGTAATGTCGTGGAGTGTTGCACCCTGACTTCTGGTGCACAGATTTGAGAGCATTCTGCTGTGAGCCAGAACGGATTAGTGAGGGTGGTGTGAAACCATGCCTGGTGTTCACATGTGTGTGCACAGCTCTGTGCTTCATCGTTACGTACACACTCTTCTGAGGCTGCAACATTATCCAAGGTCATTGTTGAATTCAGGTTTCCCTTTTGTTTTAATGCATGGTTAGTTCTTGAGAACTGACGCATATGTTTAGTTAAAAAAAAAGTTTCTTTTTTTCAAATTCTTGAGATGTCTAAGTAAGATGAGCCCCAAGGGCTGGAGCACCTTTCTTGTTAGGGTAGGCAGAGGGAGCTAGGGTTGCTCAGCCTAGGGAAGACTCATGGGGACCCTTTCCCAAGGGGATCTAGTGATAGGACAAGGGGAAGGCGTTTGAAAGTAAAAGAGAGGAGGTTCAGACTAGGTCTTAGGCAGTTCTTCAGTGCAAGAGTGGAAGGACTCTAGAATCCGTTGCCAGAAGAGGTTGTAGCTGCCCCTTCCATGGAGGTGTTCAAGGCCAGATTGGAAGAGGCCTTGAACAACCAAGTCTAATTGAGAGGCGTCACTGTTCCTAGCAGAGGATTGGAGTATATGGGCTCTGAGGTCCCTTCCAACCTGAGTCAGACAGGGATTCTGTGATAGTTGTAATAGATGTGTTAGTAACTGATCCCTTTCTGCACTGATGTTTCTGTGAATCAATCAAAGGCAGGAAATATTTTAGGTGAACGAGTGTCTCTCTGTTTATAGATCTGAAGAAATCACAGTCCTGATCACAGATGGATTCTGTGTGCACCTCAGCTTTTGATGATAATGGTAGTGCTAGCTGCCTAGGAGATCTGAACGTTTGGCTTGCAGTGTTGTAAAGGTCACGCTAGGATTCACTGACATAACTAGTAACATACCCTGCAGTCTTGTTATCCAGGGCTCGGTTAACTTTGTGACAAAGACATTTTCCTTCTGCCAATTGTTATTCCTAGCTGAGCAGATCCTTCCCTCAATTGGGTCTGCCAGACTGCTCCTGCTTTTCCACAAATGTCACTACTTCTTACCCTTTAGAAATACTTCCTCTTCTTAGTCAGCTCTAACAGCAGATTTTCACTCATTGTGTTAGACAGGGCTGTTAGGATTTAGTTGGTCCTTCCAGGATTTCTTTAATCTGTACCGGTGCTCCAGATCGGTGCCTGCTCACTGTGCCTGCGCTTGTCTGCAGAAGGCTCAGCACTGCTGGAAGGTTCTAGCCAAACCAGAACATGGCAGCCAAGGCAAGATACAGAAGAGACCATGTTTTCTGCTCTCTGAGCCTGATTCTTCTTTCTCCACTTGAGCAAAACCACAAGTAAATAAACCAAAGGGCATAGCCCCATGTCTAACACTTATGGTTTGAGGATGGCAGAAGTGATCCTTCGTTAGCATATGCTGGCGTGGTAGTTGCGGAGTAAGCCAACCATGGATTTTGTTTGGTGGAAACAGGCAGGATTATAGTTACATGGATATGTAACTGTTCGCCTTTTGATTAATAGACCAAAGCAGTGTCGTTTTAAAAGCACACCGGATTACATGGACAGGTCCAGAGGAAAAGCACTACTTAGTCAACTGAACAAAATACAAAGGTGAGAATATTTTTTAGGTTTATTACCCTTCAATTGCTTAAATGCCTAAATGCTTTGTAGTGAGCTTGAACTCCATGGATTCTGAATAGAGCAGTGATTCAGGTTTAGTCACATGAAAAGAGGTTTATGAGGTTGAGTGTAAGGAATCATTTCCAAATTACACTAGGAAGGCTCATATAGTGACTTTGGAGACAGTTCTCAAAAGAAAATTAATTTGCAATACCACATTGCTAGGTAGAAGTTTTTCTTTCCTCTGAGTAACACACTTCAGAAATTCAAGTGCAGTCCGTTGCTTCAGTGATTGAAACTCCCAAACTGCTTAAAGGCTCTGTCTGGAATGACTTTGTACTAAGAAAAATAGCAGTCATGCATGGGCAGGTTCTGCCTGTTCACAGAGCTGGTTTGGTTTACTCATACTGATAGCTTCATTAGCTTTGCTCTTGATAGTAATTTGACTACAGCACATGCCAATCTGAATGAGTTTGGAAGTCAAGTCTGGAGAGGATAGAGAATAAATGATCACATGAGTTTTAATTCAGCAACTACATTAATGTTTTCAAAATGTAATTTTTAATTCTCAGTCTCTGGAGGCTTTCTAATTGCAAAATCTCTCTTAAAAGAGAGATTTCATTCATTGTCCACAGGAAATTTGACATCTGATATGTGACTTCTCCTGTACTAAGATTAATGAAGAACGCAATAATTTTGAGTTTCCCCATTTTCTAATTAATTTTTCAGTGGAATTAGAAGGTAGAAGTGACTGATGTTCTGTCTCCTTTCCTTTTGGTGCATAGGAGTGCGGAGAAATTCTAAGGCGTGTAAAAATGGTATATACAATTCCATTTCTGTTTTGGAATTAATTTCAGTAGCACAAATTAAAAACAATGCCTAGGAGTTATCATACTGTCCAGTTTGAATAGAAGTAGTCCTACAGGCAGTTAAAAGTGTGCTGGAAAGAAAAAGGGAAATCTTAGTCAAGCTAGAATCCACTACCTGATCCTTCCTTTAAATGTGCTTAAGTGATGTGTTCATTGTGAGCATAGTCTTGCTCCTGATTTTGTCCTGTGGTTTATTTTTCAATTCCTAAAGCTATTCCAGATGCTAGAAGTGTCAAACAGACTAAGCTGTGATTCCAGTTGACTTAAATTCACATTATTGATCTAAGGGGTCAGTAGCACCATAAAAATACATGAAATATTTAATGTGTGAACTGACATACAAAGTCTTTGAGTGACACTATTTTGGTGATGGGCAAATATTTATCATGGTTTGAATCACAAATCCAGCCATTTTTAAGCTACGGTAGGTAGAAGTGCCTGTGAGTGTTAGTTTTGAATTGTAAATCAGACAAGAGAACTGTCAGATTGTCAGAAAGGGCTGGCACATCTTGTTACAGGGGTCTGGACCCGAAGAACCAGTGCGTCACCAAAACATTGATCTTTTTCAGTCAGGTTTTCAGGTTTGTGTTCAAGGGAAAGTAAAACATGACTTAGAAGATAATTGATAGGAAATTAGGCTAGGACCATAGTACAGGCATCACTGGTGGCTCAGTCTTCTGTGGCAAATGTTTTTTTTACCACTCTGTGCAGTCTTTTTGCTGCCAGGTACGTTTCACCAAAGATTCTTCCCTTTCACTCGTCTTTGCTGTAGGATTTTTTGCCCAGTTCATGTGTTGTCATGTATAAGGTTGGTAGCATGGCCATGTGCTCTAGTGTAGTCTATGACCTCAGTGGGTTATAAAAATCAAGCACAAAATTACCAGACTATTCATTTAGAAAATACAAAATCGAATATTGATAATTTTTCTGCAAATATATGAATATATTTTGTATGAGTGGTCAGTGAATTTAAAGCTGCTGTAGATAGGTTATCCACATGAGATTTATTTGGATTAGATGCGTTAGAAGCACTGAAGTCACGGGCTCTATGTAAGGCATCTACTAGCGTGGCCATGGCAAAACAGAGCTCCTGATGTGAGTATCTCTAGTTGTGTGCAAATGTTTTTGAAAATCTTATTTTAATAGAAGTGGTAGAAGTATGTTAACACTACCACTACTGAAGACTTGGTTCTTTTTGATTGCATCCCCTGCCTCTCTACCCCCAAAAGCTTCAGTTAGAATAAAACAAATGTCTTTAGCTGTAGAATATGAAAACATAAAACTATAATGGTTGAAAACCAACCCTCCCCCAACACCACACAGTTTTAATTAAGTTATTGTTTCCAGATGAGAAGAAAGATTTCTTATTTGGAGACTTAGAATGGTCTTTATTTCGTATTCATAAAGGAAAACCCAAGTTGACTTGAATAACTTGAAAGTTGCACCCTAATTTGCACCCTAAGTTGCATCATCATTGCCCATGCTCTGCCACATTGCCAACAAAAATGTTTCAGTCAGATTGTTTCTTGGAAAAGTTTTATTTCTGAAGGCTGAACCTAACCTTTCAGTTTGAATGAAGTTATGACCTTCTGAAAGCAGGGGATTGTCACAGGAAATAACTGTGTGTTTGTCACCAACAAGGTACACTCCTGCTTTCCAGGACCAGTGTAAGAGGTTTTAGGAGTTGTGACTCTTAAAATGTAAAGTAGGAAGCTACCTGATTCATTATAAAAAGCTTGTTTATGGATTCATTGCTGTTTAGCTTTGCGGTCACAGGCAAAAGTTTGTTGCTAATAATTTTTCATTACCTCCTACTTTTCTGAAGTCCTTCACTTGAGTGCTGAGCATCTATTTGCCTTACCCATACTTGACCTCTGCTGTTGTTAAAGATTTGTGACCACTGGCAGCAAACATTGGGCGTGAAATACTGGAAGTTCCTGCAAAGCTGTGGCTTTTCTGTTGGAATACAGGAGGATGGATACCTGAAAGCAAGGATTTGCTAATATGAAGAGCTCTGGATAGACCTCACACTGCTGCAGTTTGTTTTAATTGGACTGTTAAGTCTGGTGTTTTTGCACCAAAGCAGTAAACTCTTTTTTTATTAGAAACTAAAGAAAAACTTATGTCAAATTTTGCTTTTACAGCCTTTAATTTTTGTCCTTAATGAACCTTTGAGGGTGGCTAAACAACTGTGTGTTGGGCTATCTCACAATTGCTGATTCATCACAAGCAATAGAATAGCAAAACATTAATAACCTCCATTCACTGTTATGGCTGTGGTAGGTGCAGAAGGGCGTCTGTTGAATTCAGGTTAAAGGAGAGGCATGTGGAGTGTTCACTGTGCCCTGAAATGGAATTTTGGGATTGTGATTTCGGTGAGACTGTTTATAATAAAAGCTCTAAATACAACATTTCATAGGTAGATGTTTTTATGAGTAGCACAGTTTTATTCTTTGGCTCCTTGACTGTGTTGTAGCTGGAGGAGCACAGGAGATATTTTAGAAAATCATGAATCTTTTCTGAATAAAAATGAGATGTGTTTGGGATTGTACAGGAAGACAGACTAAATCTCTTGTTTCCAGCAGACTGTCATCTGGATTGAGTAATAAATTCTTCAGTCAACAGTAGTTCTGTGAATGCTGGGAACAGAAATGTTAGTCTTGAGTCTTGACAGAGTCAAGAGTTGAGACTTGTAAGTGAACTGAAAGGACTATGATTCATTAAAATCTGAGTGAAGTAGAGGTTCACAGGTGAGAACAATATCCTCTTGTCATGTGCCCTTTCTGCACAGCACATTCATTCATCATTCTGCTCCTTGCTGTAACCAGTGTGTAGGAGCTGTGTTTACCTTCCAGGCATCTTTTTGCCTTCCCCACCTCCCATATACCAATGCAATTTTGCACAGGTATTTGCTTCTACTTTTCTTGTTGAATCTTCCATAAATCTTTATCTGTTGGGTCAATTACAAGTCATTACTAAATAATGCATTTCAGGCTTCAGTGACGTTGGTTTTGTAAAATCTGTGCACATGAATATATGCTGACTTCTGTCTTGAAGCTTCTGTTCTGGCTGACAAAGTTGTGTCAGTGGGACACTGGAGCTGGAGGATGAGCCATGCTGCTGTAATGGTGAAGGGACTGGCCAGCTGCTAGCCTGCCCCATGGTTTGGATTTATCTGTGTTGCTGGTGCAGCACAGATATTCAGCCAGCAGACTGAGCACACTGTTGTGCCTGTTTACTCTCTATTTACACCTCTCATATTTTTATTCTGTTTGCACGTAGAGCAAGACCGTTTTCAGCCTCTTGTGGAAGTGGGAAGTTCCCTTAAAGCAAAATTTATTGTGGTTTTACAGGCACAAGGGAAAGGGAGTTTCTGGGTGCTGCTGTCAGAAGTTTTCTTCCAAGTGCACATCTCACCAGTTTGTGTGACGTAAAAGGGATCAAATACCATGAATCTTCTTAAAGACTGACTTTCAATTACCTTTACATTGGATTCCCATGGACTTCCTCTGCATGAGTAGCACTCCATTGGCACATTACTATGATTTAAACGCAGCTAATTGCAATCATAGCTAAATAATTGTGTTCAGGTATTTCAACATATTTTGAGTCTTATATGAGCAATTTCCAGACAATGCATCTCACTCATGTCTCGTTTATAGCCTTTTTACAAATGAAGTGGTAGTAGCTTAAATGTCTTTCACTCTATAAAGCAAAGGTGAAAATCAATACTGTCATCTATGAAGAACAGAAGTGTGCCAGCATGGAAAATAATGTCCTGAGTGTGACATTTGTTCTTAACTATTGCTGACTGAGAATAGAACAGCCTTCTGTACCAGTTGCTATCTACAGTTTTACTGGAATGAAAGCCAGTCATCATGTTGGTAACTGAGCACAGACTCCTTTCCTGCCCAGTGGAAAAGACAAGTTGGAGTTTGCATGGAATGTTTTTGTGGACGTGTGGAGGAAATTGAAGCTTCACAGATAAGGCAAGAAAGTAAGAGGAAGGGTGACATCTCAGCAGTGGAAAAGCTGTTCCTGGAACCTCCCCACCCACCTGTTACTGCCTAGTGTGTGTGTATATGCAGACCTGCACCTAAGGGCTGAGAATGGGGCTCTTAAACCCTTGGTCTGCAGACTCTCTGAGAATAATTTCCTGGTGAGATTTGGAAGTTTCAAGTTCTGCTTGTTGGGATTTGGAAGTTTTCAAGATCTGCTCAATCATTTTGGTATGGGACAGTTTCCAGCATAGGTATATGGTGAGAACTCAGGAGGCTTAACTTGGAAAAACCCAAATCGTTGCATACTGTGATTTGGCTGGGTTGGTGTAAAACCCATAACATTAAATCTGCATTTGGAGCACACATTTGTGTAATATTACTGGATTTTGGGACTACGTTTGTGGAAAGCTTTATGCATGCAAATGCAATAATTCCTTGGAGTGGTGTAAGGTAGGTTCGTAAATCTAAACCAAACCACTTCTGAGTTCCAAATGTGTCTTCACATAATTATTTTTTTTTAATGCAGAAATAAAAGTTGTGGTAACGGGAATGTAGTGTGTATCCCAACACTGCACTGAAAATCACACTTAGGCTTTTGTACCAGTTTTAAAGATGACAGAGCAAGAGCAAAGGTTTATAATGTGACTTGTCTCTCGAGTCACTAAAATTAAGCTGCACCTGCAGACCCTTGCCCCTGTCGTCACCCCAACCTGCCCTGGAATGTCTCGGTGCTCTGGGGGAGTGTCAGGATCTTCACCCTCCTCACCTCAACCTTCCAAATTTTGATTTACGTGGTTTACTCTTTTCAGAAACTCTCACTGAAACACTGTAAAAACAGGACAGGATGTTGTATATTTGAGAAAGTCTTTGCTTGCTATCATCAGCTGCAAGTTCTCCCTTGAGCTCACAGACTCAGTGTGATGATTTCAGGTAAGCGATGAGTGGTTTAAGTTCTCTGGTTGGCAGTCTAACAAACTTTCAGCAAAGAACAATTGCCTTTTTCCTCCTAAAGTAGTGCTCCCACAAAGGTGGTAACAGACGAAATCATAGACAGAAAAGGAGTCCCAGTGTTCCACTGCGAGTGCTCTGTGTAACAGGAGTTCGGTTAGTGGGTCACACTAGGCTATAGCTGGTATCAGAACTACATTCGTTTAAGCAAGACCTTGATGAGCAGAGGCCAAAGGTCTGTGGTGTGTGCACAGGAGTTTTCACCATGGGAGGAGGCATGCAAGTTCTTGGCTGCTTCATGTGGGACGTGTGCTGCAGTTTATTTTCACTGTGGTTTATACAGGACTGCTTTTCAAAACACCAGATTCTAATGCTATAGAACACACCACATGTTTTTGTGAGGCCGTTGTAGTACAAACGTGCCCAACTTTCATTTTTAGCGTCTCCTTCTTGCTAGAGTTGATAATGTGTCTCCATTTTGTGGAAAGCACAAACCCTTTTGTTACCTCTTGCCATACTGTGAAGCAAAATGTCATATCAGGCTGTTGAATATCTTTAAAGAGATGAAGATGTTTTCTGGATGAAAACTGATGTTTGAACAGTGTTTGCTTTTAGGGTAGTGCTTGATTTATGGTTTTTCTATTCATTGCAGCTTATTAGAAAATCTTACCAGCTTATGAAAGTGTTGCCTGTATTTTCACCTGTTCAAACCCTTGCACACCTTTCCTTACTTTACAGTTGAAGTTGAACCATTTCTTATTAGTTTATAGGATTATTTATAGCTCCTTTTCTCACTGTAATCCAAGTGTAATTTTGGTTCCTGTGCTCTCCCATGACATAGCCACTAGGTACAAAACAAATGAATATGTTGCCTTTTGGTGATAGATAATCATTAAGTAGGTGCCTCTGAATATTTCTGGAGCTGAATTTCAAGAGATTTCCATAATTTTAGCCTGCAGTTTTCTAATTTTTGATGAGCTGTACAGCCCTGTTGTACTTCCAACACTTAAGGAATGTGGTCGGCTAAGAACAGATGGTGTCATTTAAGTTTTATACTGATTCTACTTAAACTTTTAAATGAAGTCCTTATGCTTTTAAATGTTTAGTTAAGACTTACTGATTGTTGGCAAATTGAGAAAAGTTGGTCACAACTGATTACCTGTTTAGAGACTGAAAGAAGTAATTGTCTCCATTTTTAAAATTCTGTAGTCGTTAGCATCATTAGTGGATTCCTGTCATCTTCCAAAGGAAACAGTGCAGTTGGTTCATAAGCTGGGAATCGTAGGTAGACTTAGGCTTTTCCAAAAGGCAGGAAGTGGTAAAACACGCATGTGGTTTTCTTTAGTCAGGAAATTAACTCTGATTCTCCACCAGTGAGCTGATACAAATGAGAAATCACTAATGTATGTGTTCCACTGTGACACTGTCAAAACAGATTATTTCAAAGTACCAAAGTGATGTGTTTTTGTCAGCTGTTTCGCTCCTTTCATGCAGCTACAGAAGTTGTTTGTATAAACTGCCTTTCACATATTTCCTGGGTTTCAAAGTTACTAAAGTATATTTTTCTTTGTTTACACTCACTCTTTGCTTGACAACTGCAATAATTTGGTTAGTTTAACTTTCATTTAGAGATCTATGAAAATTCTTCAAAAGAAACCAAACACCGAAACCAAACCCTCAGGAATCCCGAATGTAGAATGCGAGATGAAAAATTGTCTGCCAAGAGCTGAATGAATAATCCCAGCAGAACCTTCACAGTACCTGCATGTTCCCCAGTCCTCAGTGCAGCACAGTGTGCAATTTGCTTTCTCTAGGAGGTTACTGATAGCAAATCTCATGCTGAAAGGAGAAAGAGCACAGCTTGCCAACAACTGTTCCTGTCATAAAATACAGCGTATAAAAAAGCTTTGTTTGGGTTTTCCCTCTCCCTCAACATTCATCCATCGTGATTAAGACATTGCCATTTCTGATATACATGGCACACTCGGCAGCGGCTTTGTGTGTTCCCTACTGCACTTCTGTGGAAACTCAGCCAGTGAGGAGGACTTGAACCAAACCCTCTTGTCTGTGCAGTGGGAGGGATTATGGAGTGCTCCCAGGATAATTTGTGCTGTCAGGTCTCTGATCTCTGGCAGGGGAGAGCAGACAGTTTGTCTAACTGTACAAATAATTTCCACAGGGATCGAGTGCTCAATCCCACCCATCATCACAATTCTGTATTTAAACACCTTTTTTAACTTGTACCGCTACAGAGCTACCTAGGGGTAGCCTAACAATTTTGTCGGTCGGTGACCCCTTCCTGTCAGCACAGTTCTGTGTAACCCACACTATCAAGCTGCTGCCTAAAGGCACCTGGCCGCAGTGCGGGGCTGTGTTATCTGTCTGATAGTACCCCCTGGACACTAATGGAATGCTGCTGCCAGGGCTTCGCTCCAATGTTTACAATGGATTGCTCATTTCAGATTGGGGTCAGTGACGCTAGTGACACCCCCGTGTTTACATGGTGTTGCTAAATGCGAGCCTGTGTGTTTTGATGTGATACCTGAGAGACTTGTAAATGTACCTGCTCTTGGTGTTATTGAGACTTTACAACAGGAGAAATCACACCTATAGTCCATTTGCAGAGTTTACTTCAGCAAGGGGTGGAAAATACTCACTTGGGTGACAGAGTATGGACTGTTGCATTGCCATGGGCAGCATGTGGCTTTTCTAATTAAATGCTCTTTGGTTTCATGAGTCTGTTTGAGTACCCACCAGTATGGACAGATTACTGGGCTCAGCCTGTCAGATGAGAACTGAAGACTGTGCTGCTAATGGAGCAGTGATTTCTCTTAAGGAGACTGAGATGTACTGTGAGGGTTCTGTGAAGCAGCATGTTCTGTGTTGTCTGATAGTTTACACAGAATATGGTCTCCTTTCAAAATGTCTGAATCAACTTAATCAGCTTCAGGAAACTAATGAACTGACATTTCCAAAGGGGCAGGAAGACTGATTCAATTGCTAAGAAAAGAAATTTAATAAAGAAACATAGCTTTCTGTTAATGCATGAATTAAAAGCAGATGCTAAAGACAAATGAATGCATGGATAAATATTGTTTTTTATTGTCAGAATTTACATTGATGGGAAATGGAGGAAATGTACCCTTACTGAAGTATTTGGTAGCAGTTGTTAACACCGTATATTCTTTCTAGTGCTTTATTGTTTCATATACTGTAGTATAAATCTGTAAGCTGTTAACGGCAGGATGAACATTCAGCAAGTTGAACAACCACCTGCTCCCGTAACTGAATCATTATTTAAATTCCCTCTACATTTCACAGTTTTAAACACTGACAGGGATTCAGATTTACAATGCAAGACATCCCACAAACCTTGCAGTACCCTAGTCTCACTACTTCTCACATGCCATGTGTATCTAGTTTGGCTGCAAGCACATTTTACTGTACGAGGAGAAGTCTGTGGCAGTGTGTATGTAATAGGGTTGGGCATCAGATGGAGCGGAAAGTAACTACCATGCTCCTGAAGTTACTGAAGCGCTTAAATATAGTGCAAGAAATTGCACCCTCTACTTGACCCAGGGAAGAGTTCACAGAAGCAAGAAAACTATTTAAAGACCTTCAATTAGTAGTAAGTCTGAGCCCTTCCAATTTTCATAGTCTCCTAATCTTTGCAAATGATGCTGATGACCTTTCCAAAAGAAGGAGTGGTTACTCTGAAGTAAATACATTGGGAGTTTAAGAAGGTTTGCCTTTAAATAAAAGTAAATATGTGAAATACTTGAATAAAAATGAATTGTAGGCTGATTAAAAAAAACAACAAACCCGGCAGCCCTCTGCCAGAAAAACTCCAACACTCAACGGCTTTACGATATTTCAGTTTGATATCAAAGTTATTTCAAGCTTTGAAGCACTGGGGTTAACAAGCTGCTTTGTCAATGGGCTCTTTTCATGTCATTTACAGTGTGTTTCCAGCTTTGCCGTGGGTCCCACTCTTTCCAGCGTTCAGCTATTTGCGACTTCCATGAATTCAGCTGTTGAGCATTATCTCTGCTTAACAGGGACAAATTTTCCAGTCCTTTGGGACAGGGTATTCTGACAAATTCCATATTTGTCAGAAAAATGTCTGTGCTTTAAGAGCCACCATCTGACTCAAAGAACTAAAATAGCGCTCTAGGCTGTTTTAATAACACTTATCTCTGTCTGGTTTAGCCCTTTACCTCTGTTAGGGGTTCAGGGTGCTGTCGATTGCTGTGTTGAGCCCAGCTCAGCCTACTCTTGTCTTGCTTTTTAAATAACTCATCAGTAGTAAAACAACAGGAGCGGAGCTCAAAAAATGAAATGAAAGTAGACAGGGAATTGAACCAAATGTTTAGCTGCATATTGTCCTGAATAACCAGGTACAGACATGGAGCAGTTCACCTTGCAGTTGGGCCGCAGCTAATGAAATAACAATGTGCATTCAAGAATTCAGTGACCGCTTAAGCCACACAGAAAACCTTTTGGATTTTTAGCCTTTTTTAGGCTCTTCCATCTAGGTAAGGAGAAGGCACCTGGTTTTAACTGGGTGATGAGTGTGTCAGTAACCCGATAGCACCATTTTTCTCTTTAGTTTAGGCACGAAGTGTAATTATTTGTGGTTTTGGCTAAGCAGCTTCTACACAACATTCATGTCTTGGCTGTAAAGGATCCTAATCCTTGTATTCGAGTTAAACACTTTTCAGCGATAGTCTTAGAATGTTCTAGATCAATTGTCACCATCAATCTGTCTTTCACACAGAAAATGTGTCTGTTCCAGGGAACACCAGCCTCATGTATGTTAGGCTGCGATGACTGGACTTGGAGAATATTTAGAGATAACAAAACTTGATCTCTTTGTCATAGGGCAATCATTTGTCTGATTTACTAATCCCCAGGAGATAAAACACTGTCTAAGCTAGGATTGGTCAGGCCAAAAGCATACAAAACTTGGATTTTCTGTGTGCACATCATTCTTTTTGCCTGACAGCTCTCTTGGGTCTGCATTCCCAGCAGTTGGTTTCTCTCACTCTTATATCAGGTAGTGACACTCCCCCATTCCAGCATCTGTAAGAAAATCTCTGAGTTTGCTGTGAAGTGGTGGCTCCATGCTCTTGGTGTTGCCCAGCCTCCTTGTAGAGATCAACACCTTGCCATGTGCTGCAGCCTTGCTGTGTGCTGAGTGCTGCAGCCTCATGTGTGTGCTGCAGCCTCACTGTCCCGCAGCCATGACGAAGCCAGCCTAGGAGTTCTTGAGGGAGCACAAAGGTGATTGTCTGCTTTCTGTTGGTATTAAGCAGGCAGACTTTCTCAGTTTTCGTGTTCTTTACTAAGAATTGTTAATTGAGTTCAGGATTGAAATTCTAAATGCTGCTCTCTTGCATTTATTAGATAGGCTTGAGATGCTGCGTGTGCTTTACCTCAGTCTCTCCCCTACCAGTCCTTGCACAGTCCCAATTACTTTTTGCATAGAATACTGTTGTTTCTTATCGCTCCTCCCTGCTGCACTCCCTGTCTGAGGAATGTGTTCAGCTTTCACCTTACACTTCCCTAAGGATTATTTTGTCTAACTCATTACCTACCACACTGAGGAAATTTCTGAATATTTTTCTTTCTGGGCCTCTGTTCTTTGAGGTTATCTTTCTGTAGAACTTGGTTTGTAATCTTGACAGGAGAGAGAGGGTGTAGGCAGAGTGATATGGGGTGCTGCAGCTGAGCCTGTTGTATTATGGACTGTGTTTCATGTTGTTTCTGTTTAGCCCCATTTAATATGGGGTGAGGCTAAAATAATTGAGGGAAACTTTGTAGTCCTACAGAATAAACTACTGGTGGGATTGAACGAAGAGACAACAGGCAATCCCTGAAATCCTGACGGTACTTGATTATTGATTGTTTTGATATTTTTCACAAACAACAGCTGACAGGGTGATGCAGAGATGAAAGCAATGAAGTGACCTTCAGAATGTTACTGTGTGGTAATCTGTATGAATGCACATTCTCTGCATTCAACCCCAGGTGATCCTCTGCTTCACAGCTCTTCATTCTTGAGCTGGTTTCTCACATATTTCAGAAGAACTACAGGAGTCATGTTTGTGTTTAGCTGTATGGTTTTTATTAAGATAGTGTTTACAGACTGGTGAGGAATGGAGTGCTGCATGTGTTCACTGGGACATCATTGGTTTCTCAAGGAAATACATACGGAAATAAATAAGGAAAAAAACCCCCAAATTCTCAAACTAAGCCCTTCTGCAAGCTGCTTCAATAAGAAGGTTCTTATTCTGTTCAGCTTTAGAGCTCTGTCCTGTGTTCATCTTACTGATTCAAAACATAGTGTCATGATTATTCAGATTGCTCAGTTTGAATTACCCATAGCCTTCTGCTATGTGGAACCCCTGAAGAAGCACTGGCCAGTTACAACATTTAGCAGCAGCAACACTTTGACTAAGCTGTGTTTAAGAGTTTGCTGACTGTCAGTCCAACCCTCTTGATGTTATTCCGGGAAAAATACCATGTTCAGGTAGGCTCTTTCTAGGAGATTCTGCCCTTATTCATGTTTACACCTTTCCCTTTGTATGTGGGGAAGAGCTGTAGAGGTACTTTGTCAACTTTTTAATTAGTGTTTCACATACTTTATAATAGTGACTGTTCACTAAGTGTGGATCCGCTTAATAAGAAACATGGCTGAACTAATTGGGTGCTTCTCAAGCTGCATTTTGAGAGGAGGAATTCCTTCCTTAACTGCTTTTGTGTGATTCGTGATGTCAGTAAACAGGCTCAGTGCCCCCAGAATGAAACATCAGTGCAATTATAGGCCAGAGGTAGAAATGCCCCCTTGCCTTGGGAGAAACAGGATTCATCCATTAATTAGAGGCAGTTACCAATTCCCAAAGTAATTGAAATGTTTGCAGCTAGTAATGACAGTTAATTCTTACTCTTCCAGTCCAAAGGAGCTGTGGTACCACCTACCCGTAAGTCTCTTCACTTCTCTCCAGCTGGTCAAGACCCATAATGCTGACCTATGAAGTCTCAGTACTGTGCCAAGATGTAAACAGTTAAGCTGGACTTTGTTGGAACTAGCTTGTCATAATTGTGTATAAAACATCCATCCTTGAACTTGTGGTAATAATAAAATGCTTTGTGTTATTCCTTCCCAGTTAATGGAAACCAACTATAGAAATAGTCTTGGGTTTAGATATGAAACTCCAGGTATGATTCAGCTAGCATACAAATGTGTATGTTGTCAAAACAAGCCCCGAGTTTTGATTGAAACCATTTGTGAAGGTGGAACAAAAATCCTTACCATCTTCTGTAAGTTGACAAATACCACTTGGAATAGCTTTTTCATTATTAAAGTATGAAAATAATATTTTAGAAGCCCTACACTCATAACACATGAATGCTGTGTTGCATTTTTTGTTTCATAGGATCATAGGATGTTAGGGGTTGGAAGGGACCCAAGAGATCATCGAGTCCAACCCCCCTGCCGGAGCAGGACAAAACTATCTAACACAGATCACAGAGGAACGCATCCAGGCGGGCCTTGAAAGTCCCCAGAGAAGGAGACTCCACGACCTCCCTGGGGAATCTGTTCCAGTGCTCTGTGACCCTCACAGCAAAGAAGTTCCCCCTTGTGTTGAGGCGGAACCTCCTCTGCTGCAACTTACACCCATTGCTCCTTGTCCTATCACAGGGAGCAAGTGAAAAGAGCCTGTCCCCTCCCTCCTGGCCAGCCTACATCCTGACATGCTTTTAATAAAGTATTCCAAGCTGAGGACTAGAACACCAAAACATTCCCTTAGTCTTCGTCTGTTTCAGAAGAGAAGTTAATTGCTTTAGAAACTGGCTGAAACGCAATTATGTCTCTAATTTTTCCTCTGTGAAGCTATGAAGTTGGACAGTGTATCACGTTCAACTCGTAGGTACTGCTGTGCTGTGTCCAACTGATTCCTTGGTCTCTTTTCAGTTTCTAGTTGAGCTGAGATTGTTTGGAATTGTTAACTTCAAACTGTTGGAAAAAGGCTCTGTGATTTTTTGTTAATGTGATGCTTGATTTGCCATGCATCTCAGACCACACTGGGGATTGAATCGTACCGATGTGCAGGACTTTCTCAGTTTATATTAAGTTGGCTTGACTAGTGTTTGCAGTGGCTGCCTGTTGAAAGTGAGCAACATCACTCAGCACACCAGAACTGATCAGGAAATAACTCTGGCCAGGCAGCAGCCCTGACTCCATCAGTATGTAAATGAGAATTCAGTGGCTTCTGCAGCTTCGAAGTGTAAGTGTGGCCACCAGTGAGCACAGGGGCTGACAGATGTTCTTAAGTGGAGGCATTTGATTCTCTCACCAGCATGCAGAGTGGCATTTGCATGCAGGTTCCCACATCTGCTGTAGGGATTTCAGCATGCTCGCCACAGAACATGCTGCTTGAATTTCCATATTGTGCTTTGCTGTCCTGCCTTGCTTTGCCTATCCCTGGGTAAAGAGGGGCTGAAAGCTATGGTGGGGCAATTTGCATGTGCTCCTAATAAAGGGAAATGCCTGATGACTCTGTTAGGCATCTACAAGAAAATAGCATAGCTTTCTGCAAAAGGAAAGTGACAGTGTCAGCCCAGCTGCTTACATTCACCAGATTACTTCCATGCATTGATGAAAACAGGTGCTAAACTAAACAGATAGAATAAGTAGTGTGAATATTGAGACTCTTCCATATGAATTTTGTCTGAAAGCAAGACTCTCACATATAAATTTTGCCTGAAAGCCAAAGCCAAAGCATCCTTCCTTATACATCATTGAACCAGGGAAAAACTCACACCAGCTAAGCCCAGTACTCAACAATGACCCCAAGATGGGCCCAGCCATCTGCCGTGTTTGGTGGAAGTGTAAAGCTGTAGCGAGATGATGAAATCTAGTCAGCGTGGTTATACTCTGTACATTCAGTGCTATTACATGACCTGTGTAGGCAAGTCTCTTGGTTTGACATCTGAGTCTTCCCTTGGCAAGTGATGGTTCTGTCGGTTGTTGAGGTGGTTGATGTGGGAATGTGGATAAAATTAAGCTGGATGCCCAGTGAGACGCAGTGCCATAATGTCTGGTTTACATTCAGATATTGCTGTTGTGTGGACAGACTTTTTTTTGCAAAATGTGTATTAGGTAAAACATTACTTTTGAAGATGTTACATGTTAAGAAGTGTTCAGCTGGGTGTGGTAATTTCAGTGGATTTTATATACAGAGAAACCGAAAGTCAAGAGATACTGTGGACTTTCACTAGATCGTGCAGTGGGTTATTCTGGCCAGGGCACTCAGAAACTTGACATCAAGCTAGGCATCATGTGATAGAGGCTGGAAACCCTTTTCTGAGGAAGATGTAGTATAAACCCCTCATGGGTGTTGGGCTTGTGCAGGCTGTGCTGCACTGTGTATTCAGGTTGTTACTCAGGTTAGAACCGTCAAGAAAAGCACAGTGGCATCTTAAGTTAAACAAGTAGTATGTTTTTAAAAACGCTCAGCACCAAATCTACTGCTTTGCATATAGAAGTGAGGGAAGGTTACTTGCTAAGAAAAGCCTCAAGAACACTAAATAGTGCAATACTTGTCTGGAGTGTCTTTCACATGTGCTAGGTTTGTCTGCTATGGCTCCTGTTCAGATCCATAGCTTTAGAGAAACAGGACATGTTGACACACAACCCTGCAAACTGGGACACTGTGCTTTTTGAGTTCTTTGAGTGCAGAGGGATGTAGGTAATCTTGCTTTGTCATTAATTTAAATGAAGGTTTCATTGCAGTGTGCCCATGGCTTTGAGCCTGGTAGCTTGAAAAAACCTCTTTCTCTGCATTAACAAACTGGGTGTTTCTCCTTCCCTTGATACCCAAGTGAGCTGATGGAGGATGGAACACCACTATCATCTACAACAGCAGGACTGACCCAGTCACTCACAGGGTTGGTGTTACAGCACTGGCAGATTTCAAAGGGGAATTCATTGCCTTTTATTCACTTAAGAACTCTTCTAAAAACTTTGGACTCTGTAAAAGAAGTCTAATTGCCAAGAGGATGAGCAGTTGATATTGGCAGGAAAGGATGCCCTTATTTCCTTTCCTTTTGTTATACTTTGTAGTGATTAAGGAGGCTGAGAGAAAACCTCCCACCTTGAAGGGCTTAACCAGATTTCACAGTGTTTGTGTAGGCCTAAGCAGGAGAAAGCCTGTGATCTTAATCTGTGCTCTTAATTGATTAAGAAGGGTTGTTTAATGGGAAGGAAGGCAGCATGTACATGGCTACAGATTTTATATAAATCTGTAGATAGAATTTAGTGCTTTTGCAATAACAAATAAAATACTCCAAGCCTATCTCAAAGGTGTTTGCTGTAGTTCAGAGTATGAAGACATTCAATAAAACATCTGGCATTCATTTCACTCTCTGAAGAAGTAGAAGAAAGATAGAAAAGCCTTTGGCCACAAATTAATTTGCTCCTTTTTGTGTTGTATCTTGTTTGAAAAGCTAAGGTAAAGTTGTCTCATGAAGCTCAAATTCACTGGTATTTCATATTCTAAGCAAAATGAAGATACTTTTTCTCACAGGTGCATTATTTGTCTTACTGTAAGATGAAGTAGCAGAGTTGGCATCTTGTGTATTATACCTGTGTGCCAGTACCAGGCTGTGTGTTGAGGACAGGCACTGTGGATATGGACTGTGGACATATTTATGCAGGATTTTTTTTTTGTTACATCCATCTAAGAGGCTCTTCTGTCTAAGCCTTAGACAGGTCTTGTTCCAACACCTTGTGCCTCAGCCATTGCAAGTCTTGCCCTTGCAGATTATTGTGGCCAAGAGAGTCGTGCAGTGGGAGGAAGAAGTCATGGTGTTGGACTGGAGATGCAAGAGAGAAAGAGATACTTAGGGTGTAACTGTTGTAACAGGCATCCCTAGTGACTACTCATCTAAAGAGTAGAAAATGTTTGGGACTCTGTTCCTTTTTAATCTTGTAACATATGACCACTACTGAAACTGTGTGTTGACTCTCAGCTTTAGGTGTACAGTTAAACTGCAGCTGGGCATAATTAAAGACAACAGTATTTTAAGACCTTCTCTTTAATTCTGTGTAAAAGTTGGATCAAGGATTTCCTATAAGCTTTTCTGGGAGTCTAATTTCTCATTTTCCTACTTTGATCAGATTAACCTCGATTTAATTTGTAATGAGTGTTTCCTTTATTGCTAGAATGTAAGCTAAGTGTTGCCAAATTGTCTTTATTTGCGTGTTAAATTGGAATTGTAGAGATGCTTGGCATTCCTGTGTAGGGTAGGTTTGTCACATGCCACTGTAGGTTGCTAACAGATAGCTTATTTTAAGAACTGGTGGGCCTGTCGCCCTGCCCTGCCTGATTATCCTTGTGCCCTCGTAACTGCAGTGTATTGATTCCAATTAACATGACTGACATCCACCACTGAGGGTGAAGTTAATCAGCTAGAGGATCTCCTGTTGTGAATTCATTTCCTCCTCTGAGCCTGTCTTGTGCAGCTGAGCATTTAAAGAGGCTAATGTGGACACTGCGCAGACATGTCCAGTGTCTGTGCAACCAGCCTGAGCCTTGGAAACTCAAATAGATTTGTAAAAGCTGTCCTGGTCAAATAAAGTTAATACACTTTGCAAAGGTCAAACAAACTAACCACCTTTTCCTTCTGCCTTGATTAGTAACTGCTGGAAGAGGTCATCAGACCTGTTAGATTTAACAGCTATAGTTTTCAGTTAAGCAGTGACTCAGATGAAAAGCCAGCTAGTTTTGTCAGTGGCATTGTGTTTTATATTTGTGCTTTGGGTGTGAAACACGAGTGTCTGACCAAAGTATTTTTGGGGTGTACAAACACAGAAGTTACTGAAGTTGAAACTTTCCTAATTCATCAGTATGTATGATGGCAGAATGTTTACAGTCATAGACTCAAGTTGGTGACTAGTTGAAATGGTTGAGTATCCTACAGAGTGTCACACAGGATTGGCAGCAGGACACAATCAGCTCATGGTCAGATGGGCTGAAACACCCAGCCCTACTTGGATCACTGCATTTGGCCCCAGCCTTCACTTAGGAAAATTAGCAGCCATGATTAACAATGTCTCACTATAGGTTGGCTCAAATAGTTAAGGTAGACATAGAGAAGGAATGGGAAACCTGGAATAATAATGGTGAATTGATAACTATGTTGATTTCCCATGCCAATTTAGCAATTTGTAGCTGTTAGAATGAGAGCTACCATCTGGCTTTATAGATCATTATCTCCTACTAAATTACCATGACTGATCCAGTTCCTTACTGAAGGTTTGTAATTGTGACAAGCAGCAAATAAAGAGAAAGCATTGCTAAGCCCACAGATAAGGCTGATACTCCCCTCTGGAGGTAAAACTTGCTGGGTTTTAATGATTTCCTGGTTGAACTCTTATGAAGCTCAGCTCCTTGTATAAACTACAAATCTGCACTGTTTGTTTTTCTGACCGCATTGCTCTGGCGCACTCATGTAGAAATGATGCTCACTGCTCTGGGACTCCATCTGACAATGAAAATGATGTTTTCAAGTGGGTTTTTTTTCCTTTGGGTTCAATATTAAATAAATAAATAAACTTTATTTCAATAAATTCAGTAATTAAATATTTTTCTAAGTCTTGAGCTGGATAACTGTGTGAGAAGCAAATCCAGCAGGTACTAAAAGCCTAGTTATCAATGGTGTGGTTTACACATTTGCTTGCTATGTCTGCCATGCTTGTCTTCTGATTACCCAGTGACATCCTCTACACCAACAGGCACAGTATGTTCATTTGCCTGCTATTACCTTCCTGACCCTACTTAGTATGTGTAACCAGGTGTACAATAAACTAGTATGTGAGCATTATGAGAATGACATTACATCATCTGTCTCAAAACTGAGTCTGGCTGCTTTGTCTCCAGTTTTTTACATCGTTGTTATGAATTACAATTTATTACCTATGAGCTAATTTATCTCTAACTTCCATCTGAAAACTGGGGATAAAAAAATAGGCTCTGGGATAGTGGCCTCAAGAGCTGGTAGAATTAACAGTGAATTGTTTACTTGGACTACATGCAGTGTTGCGTAAATTTTGTTATTCCCGGTTGAAAAGTGAAGTTAAGTTGAACAAAGACATCATTTATTGTGAAACTAGATTTATGCCTGACCTCGAGTGGTTGCTGTATCAGCATTCATGAATTAAACACTGAGACAGGAGGTAAAAGTCCTTTCTTAATACCTGGACTGTTCATGACCGTCCCTGCACAGAGTACCACTGGCACTTGGGCTGAGGTTGTTGCTCTTGGCCACTGAGCAGTGAGGGTGTGAATCTTGAAGCTTCTGAACACTCTGTATATTTAACTGGAAATCTTTATAGTGCAGCTGTTTATTTTAGTTTCTAGCTTACACCATGGTGGTTCAGGAGAGAAGGTTCTGCACTGTCCATAGTAGTTCATTCAAGCAACATATTCCATAGTAGTAAGCAACTGGAGGATGGGGAGTTAACCTTCCTTTAATTTCTCCTTTCTATGTTACTTTTGGACCATGACTGCAATTATTATGGCTAGCAAACTCTGATAACATGATAAAATAAAGGCCGCCTTTACTGGAGTGCTCCAATTCAGAGAACAGCTACCAAAGAACCAGAAGTGTTCTAGTAGGCGTTAATGAGGATTCCGGATGTGACGTGACAGGACCTCCCCTGCTCTGAATGACGCATAGCTAAGGGGCGTAGACGAAGTAGAGTACGTATATAAGCAGATGCCACGTAGCAATAAACACCATTTTACTGCTCACCATGTTGGTGTATATGTGCAGTAATTGGTCCTGGTCGGTAATTGACCAGTTATACAGGGTGGCGCATTAGAACATGTAGCATCTGGATGGCAACACAGAAGAAAGAGGCTGGTAATGTTTGGAGAAGGAGCTGCCATTTAGTATAAACTGAGGAGAAGATTTTGTTGTAATATAATTGAGTGCTAACAGACTTGTAATTTCCAGGTTTATCTCTGCAAAGTTAATTGAGGGTCTGCATTGCAATTAAAACCATATTCTGTAGGAACTTTGCAGTCCCCATCAGTGCTGTATTTGTAGCATTATGAGGAAACAGATAGCTAATGATTAGGAAATTGAATTACCAAAGTAAGCAGAACAGTGCACACATCTCCAGATTATAAACCCTAAACATGTCAAACTGGAGTTGTCGTTCTGAGTCTGTGCCTGCTCTGTGTTAAATCCAGATTGTAGTTGGAAACTTGAGCTCAGTTGTAGCCTCTCGCTAAACAGCACTTTTGCAGCAGGACCTGTCATGGTAAACACTCATTATTCAATATCTGAAGTGCCGGTGTTTGCTAAGTGGAAGGACAAAAAGACTTCTTTTTTTATTATTGCTATTTTGAGCAACCTGTTGTTTTTCGTTTCTACTTGTTTGTGGCTTGCTGTCAGCAGATGTAATAGCCGTTATAATGTGGAACAGTGGAGAACAGCATTCTGTTTACTGACTTCTTAGATGCTACTAGCACAGTCTCCCTAAGTGAAGGGAGGAGTAGTATTTTCCATGTTTGGATGAATGGGTACAGATTTCATCTGGTTTCCCATAGTTACTGGGAAGCAGTAGCGCAGCTAGAGAAGCAGAAAGGGGGTCTTCTATGATTTCTACGTCGAAATCCTCATCATAAAGATTTATATTGGAGTAGTTGCAGACTCTCAGAATCACATCTTTTAGGTGGAGGCAAACAGAAATGATGGGATGTTAAAGGAGCTGGGCAGTCCATTGTCAAGTGCCTTCATTGCTAGATGTGCTGGTAAAAGAAGAGAGGAAACTGGAGAGATGTAAATTGCAGCAAGTGATTTTATAAATTGTGTCAGAAAACATGGTCGATATTGTGAGGCAGTGTAGTCTTATGAAATCAAGTTGCATTTCTAGGTCAGGTAGATTACATATAGGANGAGTCTTTTATTTTCTGGTCCCTTTATTTCTTCCTCCTCTTGGGTATATTTGTTTTTAAAAAAAGTGCTCCATTACAGATTATATGCTGACCTCTTATCAGTGAAGCAAGAGGATGGGAAAGAGGAAGCGTAGTATGGAGAAGTAAACTTCTCATGCCTTCTCATTCTTTGGGTTTTTCTATCCTCTCTGAGCCATAGGAATCTGTTACAGTTCTTGTTTTTCGTGACTCTCACGCGAGTGTTGTGCAGAGCACATGCTGTGTGTAACATGGACTTCCTTCTGCATGCAAAAAACATTGTGGGGAGGAGCGTGTTTTCATTTTCAGACCTCCCTAGGTCTTCTGGAACCTTTGTGAAACTGCTGAAGAGTGCACTTTGGTTCAGGCTGTTGTGTATGCACAGGCAGTTTTGTGTGCTCCAGGTTATAGTTCTTGGCTTAGATTGGGTACCAAATGGAATTGAAGGATTTATATCAAATATTTAAAGAAATGTGGTCATTATTACACTGAGAAAGTTGTTTGTTAGTGTTATCGGCTCTGCTGTTGTCTGTCTTTGCCAGGCTTTGCAGCCATCTTCTGTGTACATTTAGATAAAAATACAACCACATGTACATGAAGGGACCGTAAGCACTGTGGGTCTAACACAGTGGAAGTGCAGGCAGGCACTGTGACTGATAGGCACTGCCTTTAGATCATGTGCCTTTGATAATTTCCAATTCAGGGAGTCAACCCTTTGGAATAAATAGAACTTTTAAGTAATGATTTTAATAATGCAGCTGAGAACTTTTTTGTTATGTAGAACAGTTCTTCCTAGACTCAGCTTTGACGATTAAATTCATTTTTCATGAATTCACAGTGCTTCAGGCTCCTGTGAAACCTTGCATAGCTTCTGAGGATTTTTTTTAATGTGTGATGTGAATTGTGTAAAGCCTTTCCATAATCAGAAAGGTAATTTAGGCCTTTTTTGACCCCCTTTTTTTTAATTCCTTCCCCTGGAGAGAGAAGTTTCAATAGAGTTGGAAATTCTCCAAAGGCTCTTATACAACCAGTACATTCTGCTATAACATAATGCGATCTTTCCACATTTTCTGTTTTCCCTTAATTAACGGGCGGATGGAAGGGGTGTTAGATTCAGTTTCACAGAAGGATTTTATGCAATGACACAAGACAGCGTGGAAAAAAGAGAAGAAACTTTGTGGGCAATAGTATTTTTGAGAATTTGACTGCACTCCAGCACAGCAGTTTACTCCTGCTGCATGTTATGCACTATGCTGTGTACGTTCGTGATTTGGTGGTCCTGCTGTCTGTTACACTTTGCCGAAATTTGGCTGTGGCTCATTTAGATAGGCCATCCTCTTCTGGCTCCATGTACTCAATTTAGGTTGGCCTGTAGTGTTGCTGTACTGCAGTTTGGATGAAAACTTCCAGCTTGTGAATTGTGACTCCCTAGCAGACAGGTGTGAATTTGTAAGCTGAGACATGCCTGCATAAATGAATAGCTTAGAAAGTGAGGTCCATACATGGATAGCAGTGCATGGCTGCAAATGGAAGGGAAATGTTGGAGAGATGACAGTAGGAATTTGTGAAATTAGGAATCATTGGGAAAGGGAATATTTGACTGCTTTAACAAATCCTAGTGATAGAGAAGGAGTAAGGAGAAGGGGGAAATTTATGTTGCCTGCTTTCAGAGGAGTCAGTTCTTTGCAGAGGTTAACTGGGGAGTAGGAATGTGTGTCTGACTGTACTGTTCTGCACGAGGTATAGTGTAACCCATCATAAAAGAAATGTTATCTAGATTACCACTAACTTTCCCTGCAAAGTACAAGTCTGTTAGTTGAATAACTGTGTGTTTTTAGATGTAGTTCTTGTGTGTCTATAACAGATATTCCTCCTGCAGACAAGAAAATGTAAACCAAAAATCCCAGATGGAAGCTAGACCCAAGGGAGACTTCTTAGCATAATCTTATGCTAGTGATTACGCTGAAGTTGAGTGGTTATATGAGTGAATTTCAGCTTAAGGAAATCTTTCATTTCTGTGAAAGACATTCTGCTGGTGTGGAAGGAAAATACATTGAGCTGCAGACTACAGATTTACTTTTCTTTAACAGAATATTCCCATAGTTTGTGCTTCAAACTTTGCTTTAGCCTCCAAATTCAGAAGGCAAAAATATCAAAGAGAGAAGAGGTTGATACACCAGATGGTTTCACGGCTGTTCAGAGGGTGCTCACCAGCCTAGAGAAATAAGTCAACACTTTCATGAAGCTCAGCAGCATCCTGCACCTGGGCAGGAATAACCCCCTGCACCAGTAGATGCTGGGAGCTGGCCAGCTGGAGAGCAGCTTTGCCAAGAAGGACCTGGGAGTCCCAAGGGACAAGATGACCATAACCCAGCAACATGTCCCTGTAGCAAAGGCAGCCAGCAGCATCCTGAGGTGCACTGGGTTGAGCATTGGCAGCAAGGTAAGGAAGGTGAGCCTCTGCTGAGCAGTGGGGAGACACATATGCAGGCTGTGTCCAGTGCTGACGTCCCCAGTACAAGAGACACATGAACTTGCTGGAATGAGTCCTGCAAAGGATTGATGTTGATTAAAGAGTTCAAGTGCGTGGCACTGAGAGAGATGGGACTGTCCGATCTGGAGCAGGGAAAGCTCATGGAACCTTATCAATGTGTATAAATACCTGAGGAAGGAACTACAGAAGGCAGAGATGACCCAGAGACAGGACAAGAAGCAATGGGCTGAGATTGGAACATAAGAAAATTAATTTAGATATGAAAGTAATACCTTTATACTTACGAGGGCAATAGAACACTGAAGCAGACTGCCCACAGAGGTGACAGGTAGCTGTGGCAATATCAGCAACATGTCTCAGCTTCCCTTGCTTGAGCAGAATGTTGGTCTTCATCTCCAAAGGTCTCCCATGTTTCCCATCCCATGACTCCATGAAAATTGCAAAGATGCCAGACTAGCAGAAGAGAGTGAACACAAGACAGACAAAACTGCTAGAAGGAAACCATTTGTTCAGGACTGAGAATGTGCAGTTGTTTAGAACATTTTTGAGATGGGACTTCACATTTTCCTTGTTCTGGGAGGCAGGAGGAGCTGATTTCTGGTTAAGAACTTTAACTAGGACTTGTTTCTTCTTCGCTTCTTGAATTAAATAGGTCTACCCAGCTTTTAGTATTCCTTACTGCCACCCTGTCCTGAGTACGTGGGGACTTGAGTGGTACCAGTTTGTAAATGTTTTTATTTCTATTTGTGGTGTGGTAGGGAAAACAGTGACAGAAAAAGAAGCAGAGCTTCCTCATGCTTTGCTGTGATACGGCTGAGCTTTGCATGAGAGGATGCAGCTCTGGTGCCTGTTTCAGAGGATATTAGTAAGAGGTGGTAAAACGTGGCTATTTGTTTTTATCTTCATAAGAACATGTTTTACTGCTTCAGAAACTTCAGAGAAGCAGTTCTCTCCACTGTGAATTAAATATCGAAACATAACAAACAGGTAAAAGCTTAATTCCCTTTTAATGCCTTTTTCTGTGAAAGTCTGCAATTGGGCAGAGCCATAACACGTTTCCCTTTTTATCCCTTCGTAAGAGAGAGATTATTGAGATCATAAATATGGGTGGATCTTTTGAGATTTTTAACCCAACACCTTTCTGCAAAGATCAAGATGTCAATTAGAGGCTTCTCCCAGTGGAGAGGGAAGAGCAATGGAGATGCTTTACCAGCTGGACTGCAGATGAGGAATGCCCTGGGAGCTTAATCCCAGTCATTCTCTACACTAGACATTCATCTTCTGCATCAAAGTTTGCAGGAAATGGCTGTGTCAAGGGAAGGGAGTTTTTGTGTGGAGAACAAGTGCATTCCTACAAAGTGAGCCTGTTGCTGTGTGAGCTCAGTTGCAGAGTAGGGGTTTTTTCACTCAAATTTGTTTTGAGAATTTTATATATTTGTGTCATTCATCATCCTTACAGGTTCTAAAATGAAGCCTTCCTGAAGCTTGGGTGTACTGTTTTGAGGCAGAAGGCTAAGGTTCTTACTTAGATTAACTGCTGTTTATTAAAGCAAGATACAGAGATAGTGGGATACGCATGAACTAGAAAGAAATGTTCACATTGTCGCAGCCAGCTGACAGGCCATGATTACAGAGCATCTATTTTTGTGATGCAGGCTGGAAATTAATATAAACAGTGTGGACCAGGCCAGGCTTATGTTTTGCTTGTTTTTGATGGGAGCTGTGTGGAAGGGATGTCTCTGTAAATCAGATCCAAGATTTATTCAGTGACGTCCTGCAAAAATAGACCAGGCAAGTCAGTATGCATCTCTGAAAGTGTAACGTTTTGCTCTTCAGACTTTTCACTTGGAAGTAGGGAATGCTGTAGCAGCTTGCATTAATTGTTGAATGTGATGGAGGGGATAGAATCCAGCGTTCCCTGAAAATGATATCAGATAACAGATAAAATTCCAAATATGTAGAGAGTGGGCAAACCTTTCTGATGCCAGTATGAGAAATCCTGTGGTAGCTGCAGCTAAAACAGGCTGCTAATTCTGAGCTCAGGAGATATTAAACTATATATAGATTCTGCTATTCCTAACAGATTGTTGTTGAGATACCTGACACATTTTTTGATGTTACATGCATTCAGAAGAGCTGAGATTTACATAATTTCTGGTTAGTGTTAGTTATGTGAAAACATATTAAAATGAATGGCCTAGTTAGGAAACTCTGTCACATTCACAGAAAGGCAGGTTTGGAGATTTCTGCCAAAGATGCAGAAACTGTCTTGCTATGTGGTGTGCTTTCCTTTGCATTTCTTTTAAATCGAGTATGGATGAAAACGGCAGCAAGAGGTGATCTGGCATTCACTGGAGCAAGAGCACTCCCTGTCTGCAAGGGTTACTTGCACAAATGGTGCTGTCACAGCTCCCTTGGGTGCTAGAAAGGAGAAGAGATGGACCAGGGTCCTGGTAGCTAAACAGTCACAAGGGAAATCACATTAATTCTGGCAGCCTTTGACTCAAGGCTGCCCAGTGCACACAGGCTTCAGAGCATTCCTCAGCCAAACTCCAAACAGATGTGTGAACACGTGTATGCTGAATTTGTTTGAGACTCTGCTGCTTCTCCTATTTGCTAACTTTAAAGGCAAAGAGAAAAGATGGTGCCATGGCAGGGATTCTTGCAGGTTTTATGCTCTGGATTCCTATGTGAGGAAACTTGGATGGGGCGAGGGGGATGGAACATAAATGTGCACTGTTAATATGATGGATGGAGTTTGTGCACTCTCTTCATATGGTTCTGTTAGTGCTGGAGGTGCACAGGCCCTCTGGCTGCACGCATCCAACTGGTTCCTATCAAAAGAGCTGTAGAAGAATGCATCATACAGGCAGGCTATTGCACTTGCACAACCTGCTGGGAAATTTTAGGACCACTTTTGTTAATGTTTAGGCTGTTTTGCAAAAAAAAGAAAGGTAATTGTAAACAAGTTTCTCTAAAAAAATACTAGACATTGTCCCTTACCTGTTTTGCTGTCAACTTTGTCTGAAATTGCCAGTATTTCACAAACCGTGTGTCAAAAACCATGAAGTAAAGCTGAAGGTTATTTTAAATGTTGTCTGAGAACAGCTTATTGGGACTGTACTTACAGCCAAAGGATTGCATGGCATTTTCAATACCCAAATATATCTGAAGTTGACCTACCTATTCTTTTTGGATATTCAGTTGAATGTCTTTCGTAGGTGATGCAGCAGGTTATACACCATGCTTGTTTGCCAGTTCTCTTTGTCAGGGGCAATTAATCATGGCAGTTTAAATCTAAACTTTAGTGTAGAAACAAGAATGCACAATATTTTTCTTACTTGCAGGGAAATACCCAAGGCAAGAGTTCCTGGCCACTACTGAAGCAGATAGAGCTCTGTTTTTCCTCCTGGGTATCTGCCTGATAGAAATGCTTTTAGAGAGCTATTGCAATCTATTTCTTGTTTGCTTTTTTCCACCCCTCTACAATTTCAGGGTGTATGGGTTTTCCAGTTCCTAACTGAGGTTCTACTGACATTAACTGCACTAGCGTCCTTTTGACGTCTCCTGTCATTAACTGTTGAGACCCTCCTGACTTTTAATTGAAGCACTGTGTGTTGGTAGTGAAGCATTTTGATAGCAGTTTGCTATTGTACATTTTCACTGAGAGCTGGTTAAAGATTCATTTTCAGAGAAAAGCATCTGCAAGAGATGCAGAGTAATTATGAAACTACCAAGTAGCAGCCTGCTCTGCTAAACAGCTCCAATTACTAGGATATTCTAGGAGGTTTGTTCGGTTTCTAGCCAGCAGTAACTGAAGTACCAGAAAATGCTTCTCACAGGTGTCTTTGCCAGAGAATGCTTTTAATTCCCTAACAGAGCTTTTAAGCCAATACGCAATACTATGAACCTTGGCTTTTGAAAACCATTGAATTCAGAAATTGTTTGCAAGTGTGTTCAGATTTGGGAGTGGATGATGCTGAGGTTGGGACACTGCAGTTTGTCCTCAGTTCCACACAGCTGCCAAGGCGGCCAGTGGTAAGGGAGAGTCTTCAACAGTAACTGTTCAAGCTGCTGGAAAGGGCGGCTGTGGTGGTAAAGCACAGGGCTGGGACTCCGTAGTGGCTGCTGGCCTGGGCCTGTTCTGCTCACCGGAAGTCCACTGTGTGGCACAGGCTCACCAAAAGGCATAAACTAGTCTGAGAACCTCTCTGCCTCCACTGTGTCGTGCATCACACTCAGGGCAGCAACGTCCTGCTGTGCTTCTGTATCACTTTGAGTGATGCGGTGGCAGGGGGGAACCACAGTGGTCAATGTGAGGGGTGCTGTGTGTCCTTACCTACCCCTCTGAGGCACCGTATGCTGTCCTAACCTTCTGTTTTCAAAGGAAAAACTGCTGGCAGTTGTTTGGATGGATGACATTAAGGATGCTGAACTTCTCCTGTTTACGTAACTGATGGAGTTACTGTGGAGATGCTGTTCCTAACAGCAGTGGTGTTTGAACATGAGCTTGGAATGTGTCCTGTCAGCCAACACACAGACATTTGTCTAAGCAATAAACATTTAGCTTTGAGGATTTGCAGTCCACTTAGTCTGGATTGCCATCTCTCACCTAAACCTTTTTCTAATGTACATTTCTCATGGGAAGAACAAGGTAGGAGCGAGTTGCAGTTCCATTTTCAGAGCTGGTCTGTTCCCTGGTGGGAAGAATGTTCCAGAAGTCAGCTTAAAGAGTTGTTGAAGAACCTGTAAAACAAAAGCCCCATGTGCACAGACATGTCCTCACACCCTCAGTCCCACATCAGCATGTTGGAAGGGACCTAGGGCAGGCTGTGTTCTGTCTCGGGGCCAAGAGCAGTTAGCTGGGCAAAACTGTCTCCAGCCTGGGTGTTGGGCCAGGGATTCACAGAATCCCAGGCTGACTCAGGTTGGAAAGGACCTCAGAGATCATCTACTTCAACCCCCTGCCACGGGCAGCAACACCTCTCAACCACACTTGGTTACTCAAGGCCTCATCTAACCTTGCACTGAAGATCTTCCTAAGATCTAGTCTGAACCTCCTCTCCTTCAGTTTCAAACCTTTTCCTCCTGTCCTATTGCTAGATCCCCTGAAAAGTCCCGTTTCAGCCTTCCTGTAGGTCCCTTCAGGTATTGGAAGGCAGCTTTAAGATCCCTCTCTGGAGTCCCAAGGAAAGCCCAAACTTCTGTGAGGGGATGACTGTAATTGCAGCCCCTGTTCTGTGAAAGCATGTCTACTTGCCACTTCGGGAGCCTGAGACTTGGACTGTACCTGCTGTGTCTAGATCAGCCCTTTGCTCTGACTGTGACAATAAAAGGGTTCAGCTAAAATTCCTTCTCTTCCCTCTGCCCTTGGTGTGCTCGTGAAATAACTGCTCAAGGTGTTTTGCATGGATGTTCTAAGAAGAAAAAACCCAGTTGCTTTGACAGCTTGATGTTTGCAGTTAGCAGGAGGCTTGTTTGACGTTCTGTAGAAACAGCAAACTCCCTGGAAGTGTCTTGTGCTGAGTTTGTTGGTGTGTTTGCTCGGGTTGGCAGCATACGAATGGTTCACGGTACCGTTTGTCGGGATCAGCTAGAAGAGCAGCACATGCCAATTGACTCCTCAGTTCTCACTGGAAAGGCTCACGGTATATTTGATGTAGCATAAGGTATAACTTTGCTTCTGAGAGTTTTTTCTCAGAGAAAGAGAAGTTAGCTGTGTCAGGACTCCTGTAGCTGAGATGCCTATCGTAGTATTTGGGCTTTGAATGTGTGGCCTCTGGCACCTTTGGATCTTCTGTGAGAACATGGCAGTTAGCAATTCAGAGCTGTGGTTTTCTGAGTAGTATTCAACTGCACTTCAAGTAGCCTTAAAAAGGCAGTAGTAAACTGAATTTATTTTGAATGACAAAACCGTTATAATTAAAGGAACCTGATTTTTGAGGTTTAGCCAAGTAAAAAAACCAACCTGCTCATGCCAAAATAATCCCGAGCTGCTTCAAGAAAACCAAACATAACTAAGGATTGAGTTAAAACCTATAGTATGGTTAATCCCTGCTTAACACTTCAACAAAAAGAACATTTCTCTATTGAGAAATTAAATGCTCTGTATTTACATTTTCTTTATGAAAGGAGAAGGAATGAAGTCATTCCACTGCATTCTCTTTTGCTTGACTGACATTTGATTTCACACTCTTTAGTCAACTCCTGAGTTGTATTTTCCATAATAAAAAGAGATTTGTTTTCCCTTGCATGTTTCAAATCCATTGCTTCCCTTCGATCTTCAGCCAAGGGTTGATTGGGTCTTTTTACATTTGTTTTTTCTTTTCTTCTTAATTTGTGCTTTGCTTTTTTTACTGTTACAGTGTCTTCAGCCAAGATATTTTATTTTTTGCAGGGTTTCTCTTACAGAGCCACTAAAGCTGTGTCAAACTGTTAACTAAATGGAGGTTTGGAGACCAATTGAGACTGTCATATTTAAATTATCAGAGCACAAAGAGAGCATAAGCAGATGTTATAAAGCACTTCCATCTCTGTTATGCCAAGAAGTTTGGTAGTGGTGATCTAGGCAAGGTCTCTCCAAGGGGCCCATCATGCATAGTTTTGAAATAGTTTGGAGCCCAGACCAGCATTTACAGCATCAGAATCTGGAAGGCAACTGCATTGGAAGCTGGGAAACCCCACCCAATTCTTTTTTAGATTCTTTTCCTTTCCCCTGGGAAGAGTTTTCAGTTAGTCTTTATGTTGTGGATCTACTGTTTTAGGTCAGAACTGGGGCAGGGACAGCAGAACACAGCACAAAAATTCATACAACAGAGGGCAAGGACCTTTCCTTGAAAAAAAAGTTTTTCTTAAGACCAAAACACTCTAGTGCTGAATGTCAGAGCTGTCCTGTTCCCTTCCATAAGTGTGTGTTAGTGCTTAGGGTGTACCCAGCATACAGTCTGTTACACCCTGTGTTTGATGTTTGGATGTCTGAGGCCAGAAGTGAAAGCACTTAATCCTACCCTAAGAGCTGTTAATGCCTGTTGACATAAATGAGTATTGAGGGTTCTCACCAGGACTGAGCCGACATCACCACAGCCAGAGGCCAACTTGAAGCAATTTTATTGCCACTTATGTCCCAAGCCTGGAACTTGGATAGAAGTTGTTGTTATTTCATAAACCATATTTAAGAAAGGAGACTTCCTTGCTTACCATTCGTTTAATCTTCATGTTTGCTGTCTTCACAGGGGCTTCAGCAAACCCCCTCATAACTGATTTCAGATGATTTCTGAACATTTTAGTTGTTGTCATTTCCTCTGGTGAACCAGGAACATGGTATTTTTACACTCTTTGGAGAGTAAATAATTCATCTCTCAGCAGAACCATGTTATTGTTGTTTCTGTAGCAGAAGGTTACAATTGTTCTATTTCTAGAAATTATATAAACTAAATCTGAAGAGGTTTTCATAGAAGCATAAAAAAAAGAAGGGATAGATTTGAAAACCAATGTTCACATGCTAGAAAGGCTGAGTCTTTATTTCTTCTCTAAAATTAGATGCTGCAAAGTATGTTGAGAACTGGATGAGAACAAAGTCTCTTCACCTGTTCCTATGTGTTCTGATAACACTGAAATGTCCTGTTGGGGTCAAACACTTGGAGGAAGCTAAAAGGCACGCGCATCACTGTAGAGTCTAATGCATTGATTTGCTTCAGTGCATTAATCACAGAATGTCTTTGGTGGAAGAGACCTTCAAGGTCATCTAGACCAATGTATGACTCAACACTAGTATACCACGTCCCTAAGTGCCAGGTCTACCCAGCATTTAAATACCTCCCCACTCTGGGCAGGCTGTTCTAGTGCTTGATAACCCTTTCAGTGAAAAAACGGGTCCCAATACCCAGCCTGAACCTCCCCTGGTACAGCTTGCATCCATTTCCTCTGGTCCTGTCATGTATCACCAGGAAGAACAGGCTGACCTAGTCCTCCCTGCAATCTCACTTCAGGTAGTTTTACAGAGTGATAAGGTCTCCCCTCAGTCTCCTCCAGACTAAACAACCACAGCTCCCCCAGCCACTCCTTGCAGGGCTTGTGTGCTAGGCCCTTTGCCCTCTGTGGACGTCTGTGTTCTTCTTACAGTAAGGGGCGCAAGTAGTTATTAAAATAACTGTAGAAGGGATTCTGTGGTATGGGATCCAGTTTTCATTGAGAAGGTCCATATGCTTATGCACAGAGCTTATTCAGAAATCACAGAATGGATTGGGTTGGAAGGGAGCTCTAAAGGGCATCTAGCTAACCCCACCTACAACAAACAGGGACATCTCTAAGTGAAAATGCAAATACAAGAACAGAAAGATTAAAATTGTTGCAAGAGAGTGTAACCTAGCAAGAGTCCATGAAGAAGTGGCTGAAATGTTTCTGAGAGTCTGCTGGAGTATCTGGGACCACTGGGCAGAGATGCCTGCAGTACAGTCAACACGAAGCCAGCTGTAAGCTGCTTGTGTTTACAGCAGTCAAACAGCAGCTGAAAAAAACACCTGGTTGTTGGGTTTGGATCTCCGCTTATTTTAATAGCATTTGGCCAGATCAGAGGCTTCCTGTCAAAATAAGTGAAATGCAGAATATCCAGTGGCCCAGCCAAGTATCAGCGCTGGCTTTGCACAGATGAAAACATTTGCATGGCACAGACATGCTCCGCTCAGAAATGCTGATAAAAGTAGAATCAAACAAAGCTTTTATGTATTTCTCTTGGTATTCCCATTTGACCAGAATGAGTAGGAAATATGTATGAAGGAGGTTTTACAGTGGAACTTGGGTTTTTTCTGCTAATAGTGAGCAGTGCTGTCTTGGACTGTTCATTTCTAGGAGTATTTGAGGACATTTTGATGCTTATTGGGGCTTTTCAAATAGTGGAGATTTCCATAGGGGTGCCTGTACCTCTTGTCTATTTAACAGAGCCATGTGACAGTGTGCTATGGATTATAATTTCCTTTCTCCCAGTCTATAATTGTATGAGAATGTGTAGCATTGATAACATTTACACAACTATCATCATTGCATATATATTTATGTAAATTGAACATGAATTGATAATTGTGCTGGACCGTGTTTTAAAGTGGAAAAGCACAATATTGTGATTTTGATCAATTTGATCAAGAAGGCTGCAGAATTGGAGGATATTTTTAAAAATTCTGGATATTCCTGGATAAAAGAGTAGAATGAGCTCCTAGCTTTCATTTCTTAGCTGTAGGAATGTGATTAATCAAAATGTTGTATTTCCACTTGCTTATAAAAGTGACAGTGAACAACCAGTGATGCTTGCATAAGGGTACTGGTTTTTACTATGAAATATAGAGGAACAAAGACAACTGAACAGTAGATGTGCATTTCCCATGTGTTGGCAGTTGCAAGAGTATCATGGCATGCAATTTTCCTCATAGAAAGAAATGCCTGTAACCCTTCATACTGTGCACTGAGTCGCAGTCTGCAACTTTACAGTAAATGGTTGCAGTGATGGTCTCCTGAATGTAAGGTTTCTTTTTCTTCTATTACATGGAAGATAAAAAACATTTTCAGTTTGGCATTTCCTGCTTGTGCTTCTCTTGTTGAGAGGTGCTGAGTGTTCTCCTTTCCTGTTCCTGTTCCAGTTTAGCTTCTCATGGCCTTGGGGCTTCCCCGAGGTCAGATACAATTATCTTCTGGAGAACCTTTACTCTGGCTCCAGGATATCCATAAGTGTTATCAGAAATCACACAATACAGTGCAAAAAATACTGTTTATTGTGGTTTTACTGCTTAAAATGTACTTAAGAAGAGATGTTCCCCATTGATAAAAAGTTCTTAAAATGCCTGATGAGCCAGGTCCTGGCAAGGGTCAGTGAGCACCATTTTCAGTGGGTGGCTGCAAGTGCTGCCACATCTCCAGAGCCTGCAGTCACCTAAAAAGGTTTCCAACACCTTTGAGTCGGTGCTTGGATCTTCAGAACTACATCCTAAACTCAGTGTTTTAAATCAAGGACTTTGTAACTCACCCCACTATTCTTTTCTTTGACAAAGAGTTGTTTTATCTGGAAGTTTCTGATGAGCTTTAGTTGAATCGTGTGTGGAACACCTGGTTAAACAAATAATTTTTCTTCCACATCAAGCTGAAATCCTGATTCCGTAGCTGTTTCTCTCTGCCCATACTGCTGAGGCTGGCTCTGGGGTACCGTGCTCTCTCAGTCAAATGGTGTGGAGAGTTCCTGGTCCCATAAAGCTTTTTGTCCGTTTCTCCTTCCTCCAAAGAAGGAATCATCACTTGTGAATGATGCCTTAGAATATGTAATTTCATATGCATTTGAGTGAAAAATGCAAGAAGCAAGAGTTGAGTCTGAGCTAAGAGATGTAAATGAGTGGAAGTGCTTAAAGTTTCTGATTTGGTTGCCTGGAAGCATAACAGGGCAAAAAGATCTAGTTTGCTGTAGGAAGATTTCTCGTCTTTCAGCTAATGCTGTGGGTTATTGCATCCCTTGAAGTCCATGGGAGGAGGCTGGAAATAAGGGGGTTCAGAGCAAGGTAAAACTGCAAGAGGATGATGCAGAGTGGGTGCAGCTGCAGTTTGCAGGGCAATAAGTAGCGTTAGGGAATGTTCTGAGCTCCAGCAGGCTTTGAAACTAATCTCGCCCATGCTTTCCCCTTGCTGCTTCTCTTTGATCACTGCAGAATTTAGGATCCGTGTTCTGATCTCCTAACACAAACCCTCTGCTGTTTTGGCTCTGTGTGTGAGATGACTGTTTAATTCCTATAACCCTGGAAACTCAGCCAAGCCCCAGGCTTTTAGTTTTCTCCTACACAACACCCTGTTACCTAGCTTTGTCTGGTGGACCACGGCTCCTCTGTCCAGAGCAGTGTGGTGACAGGAGCTGGAAGCAGTGCTTTGGAGGCAACCCTACCTCTAGCTCTCGTGCTTATGATGCAGATGTGGTAGCCATTTGCTGCAGAGAACTGGGTGAGTTCACCCAGTTTCTGTGGTGGGGTACAGAGACAGAACAACCACATTGGGCTGAAACCTCTGTTTAAGTGTTGAAACAAACCTAAATCCAAATTGCATAGCTTATTAGAGAGAGACTATAAACAGCAATTTCTCCTACAGAAGAGTCTAACATGGTAGGTCTCAATTGTGTCTGAGCCCCTCGGTATCCTGATTCATATCACCACTGATGAATAATTGAGTTTATGTTAATTTTATCTTTAAGAAAGCAAGGTAGTTTTTTTTAAGCAGTTAAGGAACATCCAGTATCTGTTTATCTCAGAGTTAAAACCCAACATCTGTAATCAGTTCTGATCTGAACACCTACTCATTCAGTGAACACAGGAACCTCAGTCCTGCTTCATTCCACCTGCCAGCGAGAGCCGCCATGACAAGATTGAGATGACAAGATTGAGAGGTGTTGGTCACTTGTAGCCCCTGTCTGTGGCTGTACCTATGAGACTGTTGCACAGCACCTCATGTTTAGAAGGGGCTGACAGTCATGGTGTTCACAGGGCAGGCAGAAGCCAGTGGAAACAGGCAGAAGTCAGTGTGGCTTGTCAGTGTGTGTCTGAGAGCCCTGACCTGCCAAGGACAGAGGCTTTTCATGCTTTTGCTTGATGTTGTACCCTGAAGGACTCTACAACATGGGTGCTCTGGTCACCAAGGAGGTGAAACCCAGATAACTGGCAGCTTCCCAGTGGAGGGTCTGTCCCAGGGTGAAAGGGCAGGATTTCATGATGCCACAGCATATGACATACTCCACAGTGTGTGACACACTACACAGTGTGTGACATGCTCCACAGGTGCACTGCTTTCTTTAAGTGTTCTGTATTCTCTCTACAGTCCAAAGTGGCATTTGCTACCTAGAGCGCAGCATTTGCTCAGACTTATGTAGCTCGGTGAAAATGTTTCATTTCTGAGCAACTCGGCAGGCTGAGTGGGGTTGGCAGACACAAGAGATGAGAGGGATTTGAGTTTTTTGGGAGGGCTTTTTAATGTTTTTAGCTTTCGGCTATGAAGTGCTGGAAGTGCTGCAGAATTCTTTCTTATTTTTATTTTTATCTGTGCGCCAGGCATTCGTCCATGCTCCCTGCCCTGCCAAAAAGGCTTCAGCCTTAATATGACAGACCACCCTGCCCGTGGGTGAGGTGTGTAATTCTTTCTCGGAGTAGAGATCTTGAGCAGAGGCTGCTTATTATGTAGAAGTGCATGTGGTTTCCTTACAGGAGTTACTTGGCAGTCCAGAGAAAATATTCAACTATACTTCACTTGGAAAGACCAGGACAACTTAAATGCAGAGCAAAAGATGTCTGTGCTTCATTTGCCTCCATTGTCTCTGTATTGGAAAGTCCTGGCAATGGCCAGGCGAGAACTTCCCTCACTCTAAAGCTGATGGTGGTGTCTGAGCATGCTGACCTGCCTGTGGCAGCTGCTGCCATTAGTGCAAGGCTTTTAATTTTTTACCATCGTTGCCTTTTGAATGTATAAAGGGGAGTTGAAATTATTTGGATTAAAATGGAATTAAAACCCTAAACCAAATTACTTGGAGCTGGGCTTCTGCAGTTCGTTCTCTGTTTCTGCCAGTGGCTCTTGGACATCGCTGGTGCCACAGAGCTTCTAAAACTATTGTTCTAATTTAAAAGTATGTATTTTTTTTCAGCATCAGTATTAGCATTTGTTATAATGAGAGGGTTATTTTTTCATTTGTAACTTCATCTGAGGTCAGAAATTAGAGATTCTCAAGTCCCTCTACCAGTAAAACAAACAAACAACTTCTAGACTTTAAAACACGAGTTTAATTATTGCAAATCACTTGAAATTCTCCTCCAAGAATTCAATTGCTTTAATCAAGTTTGCTCTTTAAACTAATGAGAAATATTTTTCTTTCATGGATGGTTGTTTAATGTTAGACAAGTGCTGAATATTTACTTTCCTGCTCATTGTTTCTAGAATGAAACTGCTGATGAGGCCTAGTTGGAGAAAGTGTTCTGTTTAGAGGTATTTTTAGACAGAATTATACCATTGTCCTCCCAATACTTGCGAGAAAGCAAGGACTGTTTGCATTTCCATTTCTGCCCATGAGAGAGGAACTGGGGTTTGCAGCTGGGAACACCCCACACAGCGCTGCCAGGTACTGGTTTGGCCTGATGGGCTGGAGGTGATGGTTGTGTGATGGGTGTGGGGCAGCCTGGAGCAGAGGTGAAACTCACTTCAGATAGGGATAACAAAGCATGAGAGTAAAGGAAGGTCCACGGAGGGCTCAGGAGGGTCTTCTAGCTCTTCAGGAGCCCAGCAGCTCTCAAGGAATTCACTGCAGGAGCCATTCCAGCATGTTCTTACTAGGCTTGCATTCGTAGCCTGTTGTTCAACACTTGTGTTCTGCATTCTCTTTCCCCCTGTGCCCAGGGAGCACCTAGCTCCCAATGCTTGGGTCAAGCCTGCTGTTGGTGTGTGTACAAAGCCCACTTCGGATTACTGGCTGTCGATAGGAGCTTCACAGTAAGAGGCTACTGCTGGGTTTCTGTTGAAATGCTTTGTGTCTTGATTGCTTTTTTTCTACATTGTTTGTTTATAAAGCTTTCCTCTTGCTAGCCCGGTGTTGCAATATTTTCCCCTCTCAGACCAGTTGCAGCCACAGACTGGACTCCGAAACTGGCTCCTGGGGCTCAGTGGCTGCAGCCTCAGCACAGCAGCTGCCTCTGGAACACCAGTGGGTACAAAATACATAAAGCTTAGGGAGAGAGAGCTTGTGATCAAAGTGCTGCTGGGTTTCACAGCTCTTTAGAGGCAAACTTAGCAGGTAACTAAATTCTGAATCTCAAGGAGAATGATAGGGAAAACAGCTGCAGAATTTCCTAGCACTTTGTGTAAAAGTGCTCTTTTTTAAAGTAAAAAATTACCATTTCATAGAGCTGACATAAAATTGGCTTGTCAGGCACTGAAAATAAAATGTGTTTTTTCCTTTATTTCTCATTCCTTTTATTTTTTCATGATTTATTGCAAATTTCAGCTTTTCCACATAAAAAACCCTAGACCCCAGCCAATGCTAGGATCTTTCTTACACTGAAAGCCAACAATCCCATGTGAATTCATGACTCCTCAAACCCAAGTTTTAAGCCATCAAACAATGTGAGACTTGTCATAGAGTAGCTGTAAGATCCTGGCGTGTATAGTCTGGCTGTGGTCTCTTCCTACTCCTGATGGATCAATCCTAAATCATTTGAGCTGTAAAAAGCAAACAGCTTCAAGATGCATTCTGAAGCCAGTGCTGCAGAGCGCATGAAATGAGTAAATAGCAGCAATTGAGCTTTGATGTACCTAGATATGCCTCTGGGAATCTGCAACTGCCTCTGAATTCAGTGTTTAATCTACTGCCTGTGTTTGAACTTAGGCAACAACCTAAATATTTGGGTGTTGTATGTTAACCGTCCTGTTCTTCCTAGGCTCTGGAATCTGCTTCTTCCTATCAAGTCTTTGAGCATGAAGTGCAGCCGTGTTCTCGTTGATCTGACTGGAAAACTGAGTGTACAGTTTGATTTGGGAGTAATGATGTATCCAGATATCAGATGCCATTGAACTGCTGCTGTGCTGTGTGATCTCAGCTTGAGCTCTGCTATGGAAATGAGAATCATCATATTTGTGAACAGACACCTATGCCCCGTCGCCTGCCCAGTTGTGCTGTTAGCACATGTGTCCTGCTGCATCCTCATCTGCTGCTTGTTGCCTGGCAACATGCCAAGGTCACAGCAGCCACCCAGTGCCTCCATAAGAGGTCTCCAGGAAGGTCACTAGGATGCTGACTGCTGGATAGGACTGGGGATAATATCAGAGATCACAATTTGTTACCTGTGCACTTCAATTCATACCCTGGGCCAGCACTTAATTTCTGACCTCCTCCTTCTCCAAGGAAACCCACCCCTGCCTTCAGCTTTGGAGTGCGTACACTTGGGAAAGTCCTAGGTGAAATACATCCCGCTGTAGGGAGCTCCAATAGATCATGTTTCAGAGAGGCTTCACACTTTCTAGGTGGGAGACAGGTTATTCTGTGGTCACCGAACATTTCCTGAGCAAGATGAAAAGCTTATACAGAAGCACAGTTCATGAAGTGGGGAGAGTTAAACCAAGTTGATCTCCCATAGTGCTCACCAGCCAAAGGCTGCTGGAGTGTCCTCACCTTGACGCAAAGCTGGGAGCAGCAGCCATCAAAAGGAATTCATAGGGACTGATTAGCTGCCTTCATATTTGAATTGATAGGATTTTATAGAAGTGTTTCCTGAAAGCAGGGTGTTGTTGAACACTGGGTGGTCTAACACCAAGGCTCAGGATTTTTAACTCTTCCTGGCTTTGCTGAAAATGGTGCTCTTTGCTTTCAAGTAATTTTGCTTAGGTTTGGCAAAGGCAGTGGGTTTGTTATGATTATACTGCTAAACAGCATCCAAGAACCCCAGCCAACGGCTGTGTTTGCAGAGGTGGGTCTTCTGTTGGAGTGGAATTTTATTAAATTTACAGAATAAATTTAATTAAAAGCCAGTAATTTCTAACATCTTATTTATGGTGTGTGTACAGATTTCCTGCATTGATAGCTTTGCATATTTACTTGGCAATTTGTTAAAGTAATTTACTTTGTAATTATTTCATGATTAGTAAGGCTTTGGTGCCATGCCACTTTCTGCTCAGTTAGAGTTTTGTTGTTGGCTTTGTGGGTCTCTGATCTTTGCAATCTTTGTACCTCTTTATATGTCATAGTTCTTCATACCAACCCTCTCATCTTCCACTTTATTCCAACTTCCTTTGCTCTGCTCTTGTCTCTTCCTGATGCATCTGTGTGTGGCCAGTGCAAAAGGTGCTTGGTAAGACACAGGCACAGAATTGTTGAGGCTGGAAAATACCTCTAAGATAAACCAGCCCAGTCTATGACCTGACATCACCACAACCTAGACCATAGCACTAAGCGTCACGCTGAGTCTTTTCTTAATGGAGACTACCACTGCCCTGGACAGTCCATTCCAGTGTCTGGTCACCCTTTCTGTGATGAAGGGCTTCCTAATATTCAACCTAATCCTCCCCTGGCAGCTTCAGACCTTGCCCTCTTGTCCTGTTTCAAATTGCCTGGCAAAAGAGTCTGACCCCCATTTCACTACAGTGTCCCTTCAGGGAGTTGTAGGAGGCAGAAGGTCCTCCCAAGTCTTGTCTTCTCCAGGCTAAACACCCAGCTCCCTCAGCCTCTTGTCAACTTGTAATCCACCAAGATAGACCAGAGTATGGTCTGGTTAGGTAGATATTATTTCAAGGTGTTTTTTACACACTATTTCTTACCCTGCAGGTACTTCCCAGCTACTTCTGAAGAGCAGACTTTTGTCCCCAGGGTGGTCCTAGACTATAGGGTTATCAGAACTAGAAGAGATGTCCACACAGTGAGTCACTGAGTCACCCAGGGTGCATGTTGTATCTGTATTATGTCATCCTTTGTCCATGACAAACATTATTCTTCAGCCCTTAAGAGTTCATTCCCCTCATCTTGATTCCATGTGGACTTTTAGCTTCAATTCTGCACTGCTTTATACAGCAGCAGTTTCTAACTTAAACCCCAGTTGATGCTGGATTAGGCATGTTTTGGTGCCTGAAGAGAGGGAGGTGATGGGTGTGCTCTCAGGGTGAAATGAAGCCTAGATGAAAAGTGAAGTAAGGCCAGATGGAAGTGCTGCTAAGTATCCCTAGTAGCCCAAGTTTAAAAGCTCTGTTTTCTTTGCAAAGCTTTCCTGCTATTCGTGCAGCTGGGTCCAGCAGTGTTACTTAGTTCAGTCACCAGTAACAGATGAAGTGTCTGCAGCAAGAGCCTGGATTGGCCTGTGGGCTGTGTTCTGGTCCTCGCCAGTGAAATGTTTGTGTACTTTTGATGAAGACGGGTCTTCCTGCGTTAGAAAAATGAAGCGTGTCCCTTGGGCAGCCCTGGGACTTCTCAGGGCTTCTTACCTCAGATAGCATCGCTTCTCCAGCCCTGGACTGGATTACGTTATCTGTTAGCTCTCAGGGTGATTTCCACTGAGGTCTCGAAAGGAAAAGTTGCAGTGCTGCTGCTTGGTTTTCCTTTGGCTGCCACTTCATCCTTAGCCTTGGTATTTTTAAAACTGTAAGCAGGCTTTGGACAAGTGTGCAATGGTTTGTGGGCTTTAGTTAAGGACATGAGATTTCTTCTTGTCTGTTCTCTGCTAGATTTGAAAGTTGTAGCCTGTGCAGCGGCTGTGGTAATGGCAGTGCACAACAAACTGTGTCCTGGAGCGTAAATTATGATGAAAAAAGCAGAGGATTTAGCAAGTCTAAAGCCTCCCTGTCTGTTGCTCTGTTTTAAGCATTGTGGGATAATCTAGCATATGCTGAGTTAGTCACTGCTTCAGATGCAGTAGTATTTTAACTTTGATACCTAATGTCTTTTGCAGACAGTGCTGCTGTGTGCGAGGTGGGCGGTGGGATTGCATTTGACACGGTGGCAGGAGAAGACACAGGTGCCTCACTGGAATTAGTGCTTTTGCTGAGGAAAAACTGTGATCACAGTTGGCTGGTTTTGCTTGGAAATAACCTGTACAGGAACAGCAACAGCTTTTTGGTCGCCAGGGTGATAGGGGGGATGTGACACCTTGGGGCTCACCTGTTATGTTACAGTGAGCCCTGCTTTCTCCTGCTCTGGTTGCTTGGATCCTGCCTGGCCTCCTGGAGGACCTGCTGTGGAGCCACATGTTGTCCTAGCACCAAGAGGAGCCTGCAGCTAAAGGTCAGGTCCTGGCATTGCCTTGTGTGACTGCAGCTTGTCTCATGCCTCATGTGTCCTTGCATGTCATGCCTGTCCTTAGGTGTGTGCCATGTCCCTCCTCAGTAACACCAGGGTTTGTTTGCAGGGCTTGGTGGGGTTGGTCTCATGGTGTTGCTGACTGTGAACAGGAAGATGGTTCTGCAGAATTTGTTTCTGTGCTTTCCTCTCCTCTCCAATTGTACTGAATGTGTTTGCATCTCTTCAGCAATTGCTGCTGCTGAGAACAGTTGACCTTTACATTAACCCAGTTTATGATATTGGAATCTCATTCCATGGGTTATTGCTTTCCTTTAAATATCATTATAATGCATTCAACACAGTGTTGCTGCTGTGGTGATTTATGCTAAGATAAATCACTGGGATGATACAGGGGGATTTAGTCTTTCAGTTCATGAATCTACTTATTCCCTGTGCATTACATTACTGCTTCCTCAGAATGGAAGCATCTGAAGTTCACTGGTTTTTCTTATTTCTTGCACCATTTTGACAGACTTAGCAGTGTAGTTCAAAGAGTGAAGGTTTTTATGTAAATAATACAGATGTGTTTGTTCAACTTTGCATTTAATAGTCCTGGCTTCTTTCAAGTCCGTGAGCAGCTTTGCATCAGATTTTAATGTTTTGTTTTCCAGTCACTGGGAGAGTGAGAGAAGGAAGAAAGGTTTCTGCTCTCAGAGGGGTCACAGGACAGAGTGAGCTGCAGAACAGAGCCCTTGCTAGGGCTCGCAGAGCTGTACCCTGTACCAGATTCCCCACAGTTAAAAAATTCCTGAAGGCTGTGGGATTTTTTCAATGCCTGTGCTTGCTCATCTACCCCACAGCCTGTCAGTGAGAGAAACGAAGTTGAGTAAATGGTAGGTAACTGTGCTCCTTTCCCCATTCTGAGATGGAGAAATGCTTTTATTCTGTTAGGATAATTTTGCTACCAGAGCTAGGTTTAAGCTGTTCTAATAGAAGCAGTTTAGCATCTGCACTTCTGTAGAATAATGCCAAGCTTTTTCCTCTTGCCTGCATTTTACTGGACTTCTCATTAGCTTGACTTGTTGTAGTCCCAATCTTATTTCAGAATCCATGTGGCATGTGACTTCCTTGGAAAGCTAACTCTATATGCTGAGAAGTCCTGGCATATAAATTCTTTGAAGGCAATGGTCCATTTTCAGTTAAACTGATGTAGTTGATGGGCATGTACTTTGTTCTATTATCATTTTATACTACGTTCAATGTTTTTGCTGTCACTTAGATGTCACTGTTATAAAGAAAGCTGCTAGTGAGCTGCTTATAATTTGATTTGGAGCCAGGAGCTGAGCTTCTTAGCTTGGCTAACAACTGCGGTATGGCTTTTGTACTTAGGGGTATGAAATACTCCCAAACCAAAGGGCAGAATAGTTAGTTAATTTTGTCTAAGGGCATAAAATTGGCTAGAGCCATGGCTTTTATGTGAGGATAGCCACTGGCCTGTACAGAGAGTAAAAGAACTAGTGCATGGCAGAATGCAGCTCACTGTTGGTTCCCAGTGTAGATGCGAGTAGTCTGAGGTTGGGTCTGTAAAATCAGATAACTTTTTGCTTACTTTTGATGTAGCTACTGGTTCCTTTTCCATGGCAATTAAGGGTGTGGTAGGATGCCTGTCAGTATTTGTAGTTGAGACAAGTACCAGTCTGGGCTAAATATGTGTCAGTGAATGGAGTAACAGAGCTCAACTGATACTCTAAAGAATCATGAAATGATATTGTTTATAAAATTATGCAGGGAGAACGCAAACTCAGAAGTGTTCTCCTAGTACAGCTTTAGAGATTATTATCAATAAGCCTGGATAAGCACTGTTTGACTTTATACAACAATGCTTGCCAGGAGCACACAGCTTTGTAGGAGATTGCATTTTCCCTGCCATATAATGGGGAACAGTACAGGGGAGCTGAAGGTACGGCCCAGCCACTCCTGAACACAGCTAGCAGATAGTCTTGGAAATGGCAAGGTAAACCAAATTGGATGGAAGGTGTCCTGACTATGTTCTGCTGTACAATGGCTGTGTTGCAGGATGTTGTCAGTCAATTCTGTACATCTCCACATGTTGATTCAGTGTGTGAGGAGGAGGTATGGCTGGTGTCAGCTCTGAAGCCTTTTGTTTGAAGGTGTAGGTTCATATGAAATGGAGAAAATTACCTGGTGAGCTGAGAAATCACAAGCTCACATAGTATGGCTTCATTTTAAAGGTTAAAAGGAAGGCAGAACAGCTGTAGCAAAGGACTTAGTTGGATGAATCCTTGTATGAAAGGCTAGAGTACCTGGACAGAGCCACTCAGCACAGAGGCTGAGACTTTCCAGAAGGTTTGGAATTGGAATTACAGGTATCTGTTTACTGAAAAATGCTGATACGATGTTTAAACACAAAAGCATAGGACTACATACCTTCCAAGAGAATCTGTTTGGTATCTTAGCTGTATTTTCCCTTCTGCTTGTTCTGCCATGAATTTGGCACACTGTTCTCTATTTCTTGTGACAGAAGTGACTGTTAGTGTAAAAAAAACTGAAATCCTTACTTGCTGGTCACCATCAACATCCTTCATAGCACAAGGCTCAGAACTGGCATAGATTTCCACCCTGAGTCATGTATTTAGTAAACATTTAATTCAATTTGGTTATTCACCTAGGGAGGAGATTAAATGAGAGAGGTCAAGCAGCTGCTGAGTGTTGAGTAATACAATACTTTGGACATGTTGAGATTTTAATAAACATCAAGGTAAAGGGTTTGAAATTGGAGCTGGGAGCTGGGACTCTAGAAAGAAAGGGTTCGTCTTTCAGTTTTAATTATGAAACCAGAGAGACCTCTATCCTTGAGTTTTGCAAGTTGTAAGAAGGTATAATGAGCTCTGTTCAGCGTAGTTTCTGTGAGAATATGCTTCAGGTACAGATTAAAAAGACAAATATCTGAAATTATTTTTAAAGTATTGGTTTGGAGGCCACTGAACTGCTTCTTTGAAGAGGTGTGGTGTAAGAAATATGTGCCCAGGATGTGCAGACTATGTTACAGAGTCTTAAGAAAGAGCAAATGAGCCTGTGATAGCCTTAAGCCTGACTATGCACTGTATTATTTCCGAATTTCACTCCTTATGTAGGTTCACATACTTAAATACTGATTTGGCCTGAGATTTCCATGTTTATTACTGCATCATTCATTCTCCTAGGGCTAAAGAATACAGGTTGGCTTTCTGATGTCAATCCAGGATGCTGCTGCAAGGGTCACTTTCAAATTCTGTTGCTTCACACGTGACAATTTGCTGTGACAGGAAGGTGGAATCCCTCGACGTGTGTGATGCAGAAGCTTTTCGTCTTCAGTTGCAAAACTCATTCTCAAAACTGAGGGTGCAATCCATCATCCACTTAGTTTGCAATACAAGATTTCATCCCCTTCATCTCCTTTGATTTTTAAACACGTGGAGGTTTTTTCCCCCCACACTGCCCTTACGCTGGGAAGGAAGTGTTGTGTTCCTCACCTGCCCTTTAAATTATTCCTTGTTGTATTTCATGGTGAAAATGTATCTGCAGCTGCCTACTAATAGGCTAAAAGCACTCCCCTTCACAGTGACCTGTGCCAGTCTGCTGCTGCCTGAAAAGATCCTCAACTCTCTTTAGTGCATTTGATCTGTCTTCCTTTCACTCATGCTATGATGAGTCTTTTTCCGTCTGAATATCATCTTTGTCTCTTTTTATCTTCAGCTGCTTGGAGTTGTGTATAATTCACAATTTTAAGCTGCAGTGATGATGGATAGCTTTGCACCTCAGATCCAAGAGATCAGAATGGTGCCGTAATAAAAACTGATAGGAAAATCATTTATTCTTCTTTTCCCCTGCATCGTGAGATTTATGTGCACTCCTGAGGTGTAACAGCATCTGCCCTTCGTGACCTTCAGCTGGAAAGTGAGTCTCCTTGAGTTCACAGTTCAACCTTGAATCAACATTTTATTCAGTTCTAGAATATTTAGGGTAACTCCATCATGAAAGATCTAAATTTTTGATTGTGAAGTTCCTTCTGCTCTACATTTTTTTGCTCATAAATACACTGTGTAGGCGATTTGCAGGAAGAATCTTAGAGATTTGTCCTTGCTTCATGTTGTGTACAAGAGACAAGCAAAGAACATGCTAGCTTGGCTAAATCTTCATGTATTTTAGTTGGTTAATAAAACTGTGATGGGTTATCAGGAGTAGCTCTTTCAAAGAATAAAGCATTCAAAACATGCTTGTTTAAACTTAAACAGTCTTTTTCAACTGCTGACTTTGAAGTCTTAACCTTAATTATATTTCAGAGTATGCAGTAATCAGCAAGTGATTTGAGCTTGATTTTGTTTTGCTGAGTGGATCCTGTTAAAATATTGCTATTGGGGTGATTTGTGTAACTGAGGCTTTACTGAGCAAACAACACTAAACTTTATCCAAGTTTATCCAGAGATGGTAGTGATCTAGCAAGCTGAGTGCAGGTGTGTCGGCACGGGCTACGTGAGCACTGTGTTAACCTGACTTGGGAGCCTTGCTGGCATCCACAGTCATGATAGTGCAGACAGCCTTTTACTCACAAATATTAGCTGTGAATTTGGTATGTTTGGTTTGGATTTTGTTGCAGTGAACAGGATTTGTTGTTTCATTTGTCTTCAGGATACTTTTTCCCCCATAAATATTTGCATTCCTGGTTTTGAGAATAAATTTGTTATATCTACTCTTTTCCAGACTGGAAGTCAACACCTTGTCTCTGCCCTTGTTCGCCGAACATTCCATCGTTCTGAGCTTTCCCACCATTACCTGGGTTTTGGTTGTGCATTACATTGCACTTCTCAACTTTGATAAATCATAGACTCATAGACTGGCCGAGGTTGGAAGGGACCTCCAAAGGCCATCTAGTCCAACACCCCTGCAGGGACAGCTTCAAGTAGACCAGGTTGCCCAGAGCCTTGTCTAGCCTCCCCTTGAATACCTCCAGGGATGGGGCCTCCACAACTTCCCTGGGCAACCTGTTCCTGTTCAACCACACTCCTGGTGAAGAATTCCTTTCAAACATCCCATTTCAATCTACCCTTCTCTAATTTGATGCCATGGCCCCTTGTCCTATCACTCCAGGCCTTCATAAACAGTTCATCTCCAGCCTTCTTGTAGCCCCTTACAGGAACTGGAAGCCCCCAGAGCTTTCTTTTTTTCAGGCTGAACAGCCCCAGCTCCTTCAGCCTGGCCCTGTAGCAGATGTGCGCCAGCCCCCTGATCCTTACTCATTTCATATGAGGCTGTTTCCACTGCCCTTTGCAATTAATTTGTTTTTAAAACATTGAAAAACTTTGGATCATCTGCAAACTTAACTCTCTTCATTTCTAGAATAGATTGACGAGCACCAGTGCCATTGGAGCCACACTGTGAACTCCCTATCAACCATGAGAACTGCCCATTTATTCCCATCTCTTGTGTCTTGCTTTTTTAATGATATTAATGCACACTCCTTCCTTTTATCCTGTGACTGCTTAGTCTTTAGTGAAGGACCTTGTAAAAAGCTTTTCAGAAATTAAAATAGGCTGTATCAAGGTCACCCTGAATAAAATACTGTTGGCTACCACCAATATTTTTTTTAGTTTGAGGTAGGACTGAACTACATAGAGGCCACACTAGAAGGTCTGCATCTTGTTAGATGAATATATATTAATCCTGATTCATATTAACCCAAATTAAATGTGTAGTTTTCACAAGTCCATCTTCTTTTTTCCTCTAAACTGAACACTGTCTTCGCATTTGTCATTTTCTCTTTGTTTTCTTCTGAAGTTAATTCTCCTGTGTAGTTGTTAATGAAGGAGTTTTTAGTGCTGGTTATAAAGAACTGGAAGCAGCTGGGTAGAGTAATGACTGAAGCTGGTCCTGAGGTGGCACAAAACCCGGAAAAAACTGCGTCAGAGCTGCTCTGTGAATGGCACCTATTTTGGGTGACTTTTATGTGAATTTTATTAGTTGTTGTAAAATCTCTTCCCCTGCCTCTTTTGTTCCCAACAGTTCCTCTTACTCTCACCTGGAAAAGCTCCAGTGTAATTCTTGATACTGAACTTCCCTGCTGTGGCTTTAAGCCTTGAGGGTGTATCTGCTGCATCTCTGTCATCATTTTGCCATTAATTATCCGTGGCAGTTTTCTTCCTTTGAGTATTAATGAAAATAACTATAATAGTATGTTTTATACCTTTTAGCAAGTTGTTCCTCAAAATCTGCCTTGGCTTGGCTCATTTTTTATTTATGATTGGAATGGTGATGTTTCTTGTCTCTGAGATCCTCGTATGTCTGTAATCAATCCCTATGCTACTTGAAACAGCTATTTTAAAGCAATTATCTAAAAATGTGTCTGTAATTACTTCCAATCACAAGATGGGACTGATATGTATTAGGATGATCTGTACAGCCAGTGTACATGCTTTTGATTTTGGTCTGGTTGCTTATGGCAATTTTACTCTTCTCTGCATCAGTGATTAACTGGTTCTTGTCTCCAGCCTCCTGTTGTTTGGCCAAACTTTAAAGTAGGGTGCTGCAGTGTTACTAGCTGAAGTGTCCATTGGTCAGAGAAATTGTTTCAGTGGTTGCATATTTCAGGGCCTTCTCTTTTAATTTAGGATGCTTAACAGTTAGAATCAATCAAAGCACATATAATTACCTATTCAGATCATTTAATGATCATATCTTTGTTATTTCACTGAACAGCAATAAATAATGTAGATAAATATAAAAACCTCCGGTCAATCTAGAATTGTATATAAACTAATACTTACTTGGCCTTTATCAGTATAGCACATGCAGGTGTGAGGGTCACGGGCACAGAAGGGACTAGATGATGCCACTTGCGAGTTGCAATGCCTGTGCAAAATGTCTGTAAGGGTCAGCATTGTGCTTGCAGACTACACCACCAAGGTAGTGTATTTTAAAGCAGACTGGAATCTAGTGCTGCTGCTTGGCTCATCGCATGCTGTAGATACTTTTGGTTTAAAAATAAACTGCAGAGAAGAATTTTCAGCAGCTTTTACCTTTCCCTTGGTGCAGGTAACTGATGAAAATGTTAATGAAACTCGATAAGAACTGAGTATTCTTTTAGTGATCATTTTCATTTAAAAGCTGCTTGTTGCTCCCTTGGCTTCTAGCTACAGCGCTTGTCATTCCAGTGCTCCGGTGTTACCTGTTGACCTTTGCTAAGGTCAGATTGGTTTGATCTTTCTATCTCTTGTGCTGGAGGTTATGTTTGTGTAAAACACAGGTAAAATTTCATTGCTGTGTCAACATTTATTTTCAGCTGTGCAAAAAGTAGTTGCTTACCTATCAACTCAGTGAGGTCAGCAGCCAAGTTTTATAACTAGTTGAGTTCCCTTTTTTCTTACTGAGCTCACTGTGTTCTTCCATCTGATGCTAAACCAGCTTCCAGCAACATTTAAAAATAGAAGGTTGTGTTTTCTTGTATTTTCATGTTTGTTTTGACCAGTAACAAAAGTACCCAAATCTGGAGATGTCCAAGAGCCATAGTCATTTCCCTTTAATCTCAGGTGGTTGATAGCTGTATGAGACAGGGAGCTGTTGTGTTTTGTTTATAGTGGTCATCTCCTGCTCATCCCATGTGAAATGGCCTCAGCACAGGTTTCTGTTGTCATTCTGGAGGGGAATGGTGTTTTCTGCCTTCTACTGAAGATCTCTCTGTGTGATCCCCTGGTGTGCATATAGCAAGTATCTGCCATGATTTCTAAAACAGTTCTATCAAGACTATGACTGGTGTAATTAGACTGCATGAAGGAAACTTGTTGTATGACTTAGATTCTCTTGATGAAGTTTTAACACATGATGATGTGCTATGCTAGAGTGCCATAGTAAAAGCTGTAACTGAACCATCAGACCACAGTTTCCTACTAACATATAGTCCTTATAATTATGTTTTTCCATGGCTTAAGAGAAAATTCACAAGGGGACAGTCTCACTCTTTGCATGTCTTGCTGCTTCATAAATCAATGTCAGCATTTTAACCTAGGGGCTCATCAACCAAGTAAGCTTACGTCTCTTAGCGGGTGTCCATGGAGCAGAGAAAAATGATGAACTAGAAGAGGAGTTTCAACAAGTTACAGTTTTTCCAACAATAACGAGGACTAAAGATCATGTAGGGATGTTATGGCCTTGAGGTTAGTTTGTGTTTCTGGTTCACTCGCCAGACTTGCACAGTAGAACACTCACAGAACACTAAGCTTGATGTAGCATCCCCAGATCTCAGGTTTCCCAAACCATAAATGTACTGAGTTTGAGCTGGTGCCAAATGGAGACAAGAACCAAACTACTCTTGGTGTGCATGAGGTGTAGCATTCGTACTGCTTGCTTCTTCAAAGTGAAGGCTACCAGTGGAGGCAGTGAAACAAAGGAGGAGGTTGTAGCTCATGTTTGGTGGTAGCTGAATAGAGAGTTCTCAGTAGAGGCAGGCAGGGAAAAGAAAATCTGTTCTGCTGGTGAAGGACAGACTCCAGTGTCTGGATCTCCTCTATGGACTGGGCTAGAGAGCTGGGTCTGTTTATCCTGGAGAGGAGGAAACAGAGAGGCGAACTATCAGTCCTTTCCAAGGATGGGGCCAGACTCCCTGTGGAGGTGCCCAGTGAGAGAATGAGGTGCAATGGGCACAGACTGGAACATAGGAGATATCTCTAAAAATAAATAAAACCTTTTTCACTGTGAGGGTATCAGAGCCCTGTCCCAGGCTGCCCAGAGTGGTTGTGGTGTCTTTGCTCTGGAGACATCCCAGACCTGCTCTGATGATCTTCAGAGATTCCCTCCCAACCACATCAATCTGTGGTGCTGCGCGCAGGCCTGTTTCACAGAAGTCATTCTTCTGGAAGCATTTCTAAACATGGGAAAGGGGAAAAGAGAAATAAATCGCACTGGACCAGCCTGACTGCCTTCTGGGAGGTTACTGGATCTGTGGATGGGTGGTGGGATATTGGACCTTGTCCACCCTTTTAGCAAGGTCTGCCCTGGGGTAGCCTAATGCCTGGACCAGGCTGGGGATGCACCACCTGGGGAGCAGTTCTGTTGAACTGGTGGCCTCATTGGACCTGGCCAGGCTGGGTGTGAGTTAGTCATGTGCCCTGTGGTGATGCAGATAGCCAGGGAGGGTATCAAACAGCACTGAGAAGAGCATGATCAGTAAACAGAGGTGGTGCTTGCCCTGTATTTGACACTTGTTAGACCAAGTGTAATACTGGGTCCAGTTTCATCCTCCCAGTGCAAGAATGAGTTTGATAAACAAGGGAGAGGGCAGGGATAGCTGAGGAGCACTGGAAGGTGGGGCTGAGGGAGCTGGGCTCCTCCAGCCTGGAGAGGTGATGGCTCAGAGGCCAAACAACAACCTGCCAAAGGAGAAGAATAAACTCCAGTAGTCATGAATTGAATGGGGGAAGATTTAAATTAAACACAATGTGTTTAAACACAATGTGTCAAACAAAATGTCACTGTGAGGATAATTAAGCTGAAACAGTCTGTGCAGAGAGGCAGAGAAGTCCCCAGCTTGTAGGTCTTCAGACCAGTTTGGACTGTGGAGCTGTCCCTACTCTGAGCATGAGCCTGAGAGCTCTGCGCTGCCATGGCCAGCCACAGGGATGCTCTGATGCCATGTGAAACACCTCTGGCTTTGCGTGAGATTTTGGGTATGGTGCTGTATAGCACTCAACAGGGATCGTAACTCTGGTAGAAATGAGGAGACAAGGGACACTGCACAGTAAAACCAAAATAGAACCTGCAAATTAAACTAAAATGCAAAACGGGCAAGAAAGGAAAAAGAACCCGCCCAACCAAACAAAAATCCCAGAAAAATATAAAGAACCTATAGAAAAAACAGTGGCATTTGAGGGGGTTTTTGCCCACCTGTGTCTCTTGTCAAGTACGGAATCTGTCAGTGAGAATATTTGTAAAAAGTAATCTAAAAAAGCCCTTCCATTGCAGTTTATCTTGTTTGTAAGCCTCTCAGAATACCAATAGTGAATAGTTAATAGCAATGACAGTTACTTCTCCAAGTGGAGGATGTTTGTTTTCCCCTTCTTCCACTTCCAGAGCAGGTGATTTGTATTGATCCCACAGCAGCTCTAAGATAAGCACTCATTTGGATTAGAAGTCAATTTGGAATTTTTCAGTGTTTGAAGACTGGGAGAAGGAAACACTCAGTGGAAGCCATGAGGGAAATCTTCCTTAACCCAGTCCTTATCATATTTGATGGGGAAGATTAATGGTATCTGTGACTGGAGTTAGGAATTTATCCTGTAAATAGCTGCTCATTTTCTGGATGATTCTGAATTTGACTCTTCTATCTGAAAAGACTTTATTTATTCTCCTTTGTGAAATCAGTGGACAATAAACTGTGCAAGTTAAGTCTTTTTCTTTGTTTGTTTTGTTGCTTTGTAGTTATTAAATATTTAGAGTGGAGCCCTCTGTTTTGGTCATTTGGTCATATTCAGGGGACTATTTTCCCAAGTATCCTCTGAGGCTTTGTAGCCAACGCCAGCTGAGTCTAGATGCTCTAATGGACACACACGCACAACTAGTACAGGAGTGGTGGTTACTCGGTGAGCCAGGCATTTTTTCTCGCATACATGATTTTTAAGTCATGTCAAAGCCTTTCTGCTGAAGGGGAAAATCCATTAATTTTCAGAGCTTTTATGCATAAGTTCCACCAAAGAAATTAACCTTTCAGACTTGAGTGAGGTGTGTGCTGAGCCATGGGCACGGACACTGCCTGAAATGAATGCAGAACGGGAAGTCTGCAATCACAGTAATGGCAAGCAACATCTTTGCTCTTATGCCATTAAAACATTTAAATGCCATGATATTCCCTCTGATTTAATGGGCAGGCTGTGATTTATGGAACTGCTTTTGTACTCAGTGCTGTATGAGCAGAAGAGCCCTCTTGGGTCCAGCAGTGTGTTTTGGCTTTCCAGCCCCAGCCTCAGGAGCTGCGTGAGCAAAGGCAGTATCTAAATTACTGCTGGGCCAGGAGAGACTGCCCATGATGCCAGTGCCAGCTTTCACAGCCCTGCTGAGACAGCCAAGTTGTCTGTAGAAGTGCCTCGAGCTGTTCTCGTCAGCTGCTCTGCAGCTTTTTTAATTTTTAAGTGTCTAAATATCATTCTGTGTATTGTAATCTTCTGTGTACTGTAAAAGCCTTGGTGA
>VZRI01000697.1:38993-137510 GCA_013397515.1 Upupa epops | reverse complement strand
TTGCATTACTGGTGTTTTGGAGGGCAAGGGAAAATGGCTGACGGCTCATCCTCTCGCCGGCTGCCGGCGGGGGAAAAGCTTCCGTGCCCCTCGCGGGGCTTAGGCAGCCCTTTTCTCACTTGCCTGCGTCCAGCCCCCCTCCTCCCCCACTGTGGTGCCGCCGGGAGAGGAGGGCCCGATGGCTCCCTGCAACGCTGCGCCCGGCTTTGCCTCCGGTTTCTCGCTTCCCTTCGCACCGAGCGCCATTACTGAGGTGGAGTGATTGAAGCCATGTAGGCCCGGGCGACGCCTGGAAATAAGGCCCTACCGAGGCGCTTTTTCTACAGCCTCAATGAAAACGGAACCAGCACCAAGCTCGTTCATGCCCGCTGTAAACATTATTAACACGTAGGCCACTCCTCTAGTCTCGGCTTCCAGCAGATCTTATTTCGATGCAGAGTGAACCTTCGTGGGTTTTCACATCTTCCTCTAGCTTGCTCTTGCTGCTTCTTCCCGAAGTTAGTCTTAGGGCTTATCTCTTTCAGTATAAATTGGGCAGTATAACCCTCTCCCCTTGTCTAAGCTGTGCAGTAGGTGTAGTCGCATGCAGTTTGGCCGAGCTTATTCTCTGTTATTGTTCTCAAATCTCTTGTTATTGTCCTGAAGAAAGTGTAGGATTTCAGCAGTTGGATGGCATGTTGGTTTTTTTTTTCTGTGTTGGTAATCATTCTGTTAGCGTGTTCTATCTCACCGTAGGCAGCGTTGTTTTTATAGAGAGCAGTCTTTGAAATATATTTTGTTTTAAGCTATTTTGCTCTCATAGAAGCATCCAAAAAAATGTTGAGGTGGTTTTTAAGATGCCATGTTAAATTTTTTCAGTTTGCTACCTCAGAATATCAACTAAGTATTTAGAAGATGTACAATAACATAAAACACACAAAGCTACAGGGAAGAAAAGCCCCTTACTTTCAGGAAATATTCTGGAGATTCTCAGAGTCATTGTAGACTTGATTTATAGTCTCAGTTTTGCATTGCATTTGTATCACTGAACCTCTCTATCAGCTCAAAGACCCTCTGAAGTCAGAGGATCAAAGCTAGCACAAGGCCCACTTTTGCTGACCTAGTTGCAGAACTGGGGCCTGTATTTTGAAGAAGTTTTATAATTTATATATTAATATGCAGTGTTAAGTATACTAGTGGCAAGCTTGTTATGACAGATGGACTAGGTAACCATGATCTGTACAGGCTTCTAAATCTATGACCAACCAATAGTAAAATTGTTACGTTTAGGAAGGAACTATTGGTGGGTGATTGGAGGGTTGACTTTTATTAATTATGGAATTGAAATGGTGTCTCTAATGAGAAATATTTTGGTAAAACTGAGGTTTGTACACAACTAACTTAATTCTTGATATTTTAACTTTTTACTGTACTCCCCACCATGAATGTACCTGATAAAGTAATGTTTATTTCAGCAAAAACAATATCATACATTGGGTTTCGGTTCTTTGTTTATTGTTATAGTAATTATTTTGCCACTTTGCATCAAAAACCGCTTATTCTTCAACACCACAAAATGCAGTAGCTACTGTCCAGGGTTTTGGGGAAGTACGTAAAATGTGTATTTTGATTATTGCAGTACGGTGGACAACACTGATGCTTGATGATAGCTTTGAACAAAAGCCATAATCATAAAGCTGCAGCAGAGGAAATTCAAATGTTCTGGGAGAGTGGTGTCTAGGAGAGAGGGGTATTGTACCCTAGAAACTTTTTTCCTCTCTAAAATCTTCTGGTACTTCTCCTGTGTAGGCTTACAGCCGTTTCATTTGGGTAGCCTCTAAATCTTCCTAGGCTCCTGTTTCATGTCTTGCAGCATTTGTCCCTGTGGTGATATTCATGCCCGTGGAATTGTCAGGAAGACTACATCTAGAGATGGTAATCATAAGTATAATGGTAGCAAAACTGTTTACTGTTTCTGCATCTGTGAAGCACTGTTACCATTACATAAATATTACATTTCCCACATTGTGCTATATTTGAAATAGACCAGTGCAACTGCCCTCTGTTCTAAATGTACTCCTTCAGGTTTATGCATTTTACTAATGTTCTGGGATTCTTAGAACTGAGACTTAAAATAAACAAAAGTAGTGGATCAATAAAATAAGTAAACGTTTAAGACAGTAAAGATACCTATTCCAAAGGTACTTTGTTCCAAGACATCTTTCATTTAAAATTGAAATCTTCCAATATATATCCAACTTTGGTTAAAAATTGATATGAATTCAGTTATTTATTAGTTTGAACAATTGGCTTTAAACTTGTGTTTCTTTCACATGCATATTGAAAAGATACTGAGTTCCATGGAAAATACTTGGTTCCTTCCTGCTCTGATTTAGAAATAAGTTCAGAACTGCAGATACTTGAATGGCAAGCACTTAGCTGTTAGGCAGTACTCTTGAGTTGGTGTGTATGTGGTGTTTTTTTTCCAGAAATATTTGTTTGTATATCCTAAGTGGTTTGAAAGCATCCTGAGCAATCTAGCCTCATTTGTGAAATCAATGTATCGTGGGTATCCCTCACTGTTTTTCACTTTTAAAGCATGATTTATTTATTTTTAATAAAAACGCCAAACCCTGCAAAACCCCCAAAATTATTATGCTTTCATTATTTTCCTTGTAATCTCAAAGACTCTTTAATTGAACCAGTGGTCTTGCTTATCCAGAATTTGGTAGAAGCCAGTTTAAAGTGATGGTCCGAAGATGTAAGAAACTTTGCTGGGTTTTCTGTTTACAGCTTTTGTTCCCTGTGGCAAATTGTTTCTTGGACAATAGCACTAGTATAAATCTGCACATGTGGACATGGGTTTTTTTGTTTGGGTATTTCTTACAACATACACGGTCTCTTCTTGAGACTCATGTGTCTGCATCCAGTTTTATTGTCCATAACACCTCATGTCTAAAATTAGAGTTTAAAATTTCAAGCTATGCTTCAGGGTACGTGATGGGAATACAGCTTGGTAATGTTTATCATTTGTTGTAGTATTTGCCTTTTGCTAAACAGTACGCTGTATTTCTCTGTGTTTGTCTTGCACATCATGTTTGTGGGATATAAATATGCAACTATATTTTTTCGTACATAATTGGGCTTTGTTATGCATGGTCTCCCTGACACAAACTTGATACAAAACAACTGAAAATTAAGCTGTATTGTTACACCTGCCCTTCACCATTGGTGCAGAATGTCATCTGCAATCTTTGTTTCATTTTTCTGAAGAGACTCTGCTTTATCCAGTAATGATGAATAGCAGTTGCTTAGGTTTAGGAAGAGGAGTTTGGGAAAACTTTATATTGCAAAGTGGTAGTTAACAGAAAGCTTTTGCATAGTGGAGGCAAGGGGTGGAAGGAAGGGCTTTCATAAGCGTGTGCTTGCATGCAGTGAGACTTGAAAATTTCTGCCTGGGATGTTTGAGCTTTTTTGGATTCATGTGTCAGAAATATGCAGTGACATTTTTCATATATTTAATTTTTGTACTGATTTTTGTAGGAACACCCTTAAAGTTTCTTAAGTGTTATAATGAATTACAGTTTCATAATGAACTCTTTAAAACAGTTATGTTTTGTTGGCTGTCTCTGTTACACTTAAGACTGTAGCATGACTTGATAATATGGCTAACTGAAATTTTCTCTGCACTTCATAACTGAAACATGTTTTGACTTGGATCTTCTTGTTGAGGGTCTTGCATAGATAGGCAAATGGCAGAAAGCCATTCTGTAATGACTTTGCACTCTGAATGAAAAATGCAGTAATTGACAAAGACTTTAGCCCACTTGAACCCATTGGTGCTTCGAGTATTTTCTGTAGGTTTGGTTTAGTAAAATAACTGAGTGTTGATAAGGTTCCAGGATAGTAACCTTCCCACGATAGAGGAAAGAAGGAAAGTAAATAAGGTTTTCACATAGCTAGTTGCTACCTTTTTGCCTTAGGAAAGGTTAACAGCACAGCCAGTTACTTTTGCATTTGCTGTTGTGAATTTTCTGCTATTCGCTTTCTTTTGTAAGAAGCCATTATTTACTCATTTGATTTGATAGTTTTAATTCAGTCTGCTTGTTATCAAAGATTTTTGCCAGCTGTTCCTGTGTTTTGAAATAAAGATGAAAATGCTGGGAATGTTTACAGGCCTGCTTTCTACTTGTTTGCAATACTGATGTATGGGTTAGTATTAACTGTGGAAAATTATTACTTGGTTCTGATTTAACTTTTTAGTGTTAGAACGCTTCTGTAAGAGGTCCGTGGATGTAGGTTTAAAATAGTCCTGTTTTGAATGCCAGTATTTTCAGCCTTCTTCATTAAGTCAAAACTAAGACTGCTAAAATAATGGCATGGCTATCAGGAATGTTGTTATGGGGAACATTTCTTTGGAGGCATTCTTGATCTGCATACAAAAGTGGAATGATCTTGTGGTTTAGTTTTTCTTACACGTGTAACTGCCAACAAACAAAGGTCCACGCCAAGATCTATATGCAAGAAAACACCACCTTAGGAAAGTGTGGTGGTTTAGTGTTTAGCCATGAATTCAGTCATAAAAGGGGAATTCCACATTGCATCATTTCTTAAAGATGAACATCTGTGCCTGAAAAACTCCCACAGAAGAAACCCTTTTTGCTTTTTTTTTTAAGTCGGGGTTGAAGAATATGTTGAAGACACAAGCGTGTGACTCTAATGTTGCTTCTGTCGTGTACTTTCTGCTATGAACTGCAAAAGTCTTCTCCACTGTTTTTTTTTTTAACAGAGGTGTCGTGCAGTTGAGTGCTGCAAAGTGATGAAAAGTACATGAGGGGAATATCAGGTCTAACTTACCACAAACTTTGGTGTAAAATACTCTAGCCAAAGAACAGAAAATTGCCCCTGTTGGAGCCTTTGTTTGAGACCGCTACCATGTTTTTGTAACAGCTGAATGACATAAACTTGTGTATTATAAATTCTATAGGTTTCAATAGTTAAGTCTCTTAATTGCCACTTAACCTTTTCTCTAGCTTCAGCCGGAATAGGTGGGAAAAGAAAAAGGTGTTTTGTGTTAGGGTGGTGTTAACTATGTAATGGTTAAAGAAGAAAAGGTAAATTGCTTAGAAATGTGTTCAGTTAGGGGAAAACAGTGATGTTTCTCTGTTGCCAGACAGGCTTCTGTGGTTGGAAGGGAGCGAGTGTCCCTTCTAGCACTATGGTGTGGGTTAGTGGCTACAGGCCTGTCCTGTATTGTTTGTGACTGGAACTTCAGGTTCCTTGTCCAGAAATGAAATTTGAAATTTTCCAAGATGAGAATGAGCATTGTTGTCAGAATACACTTGAGTAAATGAGTTTTGCATCTTTTGGTGTCAGTTTTTCTGCTGTTTTAGCAATAAAGTGCTTCAGTGGATTTTTTAAGTTTCGTCAGAACAAGGCTTTGAATTTGGAAGCTAGGTATAAAAGCTGTTTGCTTGTAGGTGAACAGTTTAGCAAAAGACCAAAGCTTTGGTAAACTGAAAATGTAAACTAGTTTAAACTGTATTTTGTGTCAGACTTTGTTATATTTCTGATTTGGACTTAAAAAATTAAGCTGTCTCTTGCTCTCTGTATTTCCTTTTAGTTCTTTATCTTGAATCCTTTAGCTGTGAAGATTGCTGTATTTTTTTTTTTTAAATTGTAATATAACTTCACCATAGCTTGCAGGGTGACTTCTTTAACAGTTTCCAGTGACTTGTTTAACAGTTTCAAGCTACAGTTTTTCATAGCTCTCCATAGGTCTTGACCTGTCTTTCAGGCAGTGCTTTGTTTATCACAATGGGACCTTAAAATCCCAAATGCTTTTTCTGACTCTTTGTACTTGTGTGTGTATGCATACACTTGCAGTGTAACTTCTGTTAAGGTTACCTACTGACTTATTTTTCCCAAGCTGGGGCAGTAATTTCTGCTCTCTGAAGTACTTTATAGCTCACCTGTTGTGTTGAGTTTCTTTGTGATAGGTCTGGTAGTTAGACAGGAAGATAACCTCCAAATTGGCTGAAAATTCTCACTGTTCTTACTCTTGTACCAACTTTAGCCAAATTGCCCTAGTTGGGTTTCTGACATGCCTAGTTAAGATGTAGCTTGAAACAAATTCCCTTTATGGCATTTGTGAATCCATTTGTTCCTTTTCTTTACATGTTTTATAATTGGGAAAACAGAAGATTTTCATAAAAGAAAAAGTGTAGCAGTGGAATTTAAAAGCTTCCTTGGTGGTGGTAACAGAGGTAGCAAGGTTAGTGCAGTGGTGCTGAAACATTGCTGTAAGCTAATGTGTCTTCAGCCATGGAAAACCCTAAGTGATTAGTATCAGCCTGTGGTTAGCAGGTACTTAACTGAAGTTTTTATAACTTAGCTGCACCATCCTAAGATGTTTGGCAATGTATGCTGTCAGGAATATTTCTTTGTAATTCACTTTTCTGAGAATAGAATGAATATTTAGAACCAGTAGCAACTCTGAATATGGTGCTTGGAGGCAGCTGGGTAATGTTAGTGAGTGATCACCATGTTGTTAGCATAGTTGTTGTCAAGTAGCAGAAATGAGGATCAAGTGCACTGTGGTGACTGATCCTGAGTTGTTACTTGGAAAGAAAGATAATATTTTTCTAAAATTGAAATGGTACTAAATACCTGATGTGTTGTTTGTGTATGTACTTTAAATCTGCTTATCTGAGTATCATGCAGGAGGACTGAGATGTTGCAGAAGTGGTATATGTTGTTTAGACCAGTGGCAAGTAACTGAAAGTTGAGAGTAGAGAAGCAAAATCTCTCCCCAGTGTAGTTGTTTCATGCTTGTAAGTATGTGCTTATGCTGTCTAGACCTTAAACACAGTTTGAGGGGTTTTCAGTTTTGATGAGCCACTGCGATTCTTCAAAGGCCTGAAAATACGGTAAATAGTAGTAGTTCATACTTGCAGTGAAGACTAATGGCAAAATTGTTTTAAATGTGAGTCTATAATTGTATGCCAACTTTCAAGTAACAGTTGTTCATTGTAATGATCTAACTAGTTTCTCTTGAGCATGATCAGCTTCATGTGTTTAAGTTCTGTCAGAATTTCTGTGCTAGAAATTGATCGGGAGTGGCTGTTGTCTTTTGGACCTATTTTTTGGTCATACTTCTGGGTAGGTAGTGCTTCTAGGTCACTGTTGTTTCGTGAACATTGGTGAGATTGGGTGTATACTTTGGATACACTTTGCAAGAGAGAAAGCATCTTCTTTAGAGACCGCAGCTTATCACGAGGTGTGTATAATCAGTGTATATTTTATTTGCTTTTCTGAATTTGTAAACGTGCAGATGTTGTGTGAGGTATGTTATTTTTGCACAGAAGCATGATAAGTGCAAGTGCAAAGTTTGATTTCTCCCTACTGTCTGAAATCAAAGCATAAATTGAATTTGGATTATGAGTATTATTTTTTCCCCAGTTATAGTATATATTATATCATTAGGACTTGCATTTTCAGTCTATTCGTCAGCAGAACTAAAAGCTTGATTTGTAAAATGCTTAATGGAAACAATTTATTGTATTAGACGGCTCAGTGAAGTTACTTAAAAGTTATGTGCAGTGAAAAACAAATGATACAAAGAGCCCTGAAGAATGCACAACTGATGATCTATTTAAGCATTTTACCGTTTAGGAGGGATATTTTCACTTAAGCTGTGGGTGACTTAAGAGAATTCTTCTAGGTGTACGCGGAAGTAGAAAATTGGAAAATGACACTTGTAATTAAACCAGTGGCTTTTTACCCCCCAGGAGCTCTTTAATTGTGAACTCTCTCCCATTGGATCATTGACTCATTCGGGAAGATGGGTTGAATCGGATTCTTCGACAGTCAGTGTTACTGTCTTTGGAATTCATTCTCTAAATGTATGTATGTGCTACATCAGTCTAAAAGCCATGTGGACTAGAATTATTACTTTGCTACAAACATGATAGGTGCTTTTCACTCTCAGCCTGCACATTTTCCAAACATAAACTTACTGTTTTTCACATGACTTTTTAAATGAAAAGGCTTGTGTTGCCTTTATTGCTGGATAAAAATTTGTCTGGGTAGCTGGGCTCAGAGATGGTGGTGGTGAATGGTGTTAATGTGGCTGGTAACCAGCAGTGTACCCAGGACTTAGTATCGGAGCTGGTTCTCTTTAATAATCTCTATCAGTGATCTGGATGAGGGGATCAAGAGCAGAGTACCACGTTATATATGACTGTGTCAGTCTGCTTGAAGGTGTGAGGGTCTGCAGAGGGATCTGGACTGTCTGGATTGATGGACCAAGTTAAGTTGTATGAGGTTCAGCAAGGCCAAACATCAAGTTATGCAGTTCAGTCACAACAACCCCTGGCACCACTACTGGCTTGGGGAAGAGTGGCTGAAAAGCTGTCCCATCAGACAGAGACCTGGGTGTATTGATTGACAGCTAGCTGAAAATGAGCCAGCAGTGTGCTCAAGTGGCTAAGAAGGCCAGTGACATCCTGGCTTGTATTAGAAATAGTATGACCAGCTGGAGTAGTGAAGTGATTCTGATTCCCTGTACTTGGCGCTGGTGAGACCATACCTTGTTCAGTTTTGAGCCCCTCACTGCAAGAAGGATATTGAGAAGTTGGAACATGTCCAAAGAAAGGCAGCAAAGCTGTTGAAGGGTTTTGAGGATGAGTCCTGTGAGGAGCGGCTGAGGGTGCTGGATGTGTTTAACCTGGAGATAGGAGGTGGAGGGGGGACCTTATTGCTGACTAGAATTACCTCAAAGGAGGTTTTGGAGACCTGGGTGTTGGTCTCTTCTCCCCAGTAACTGTTGCCACAGGACAAGAAGAAATGTCCTGAGCTTAGACTAGGGGAAGTTTAGGTTGAATATTAGGAAAGCTTTCTTGGCTGAGTTACTCAGTGTTGGAACAGGCTGTCCAGGAAAGTGGAGTCACCAGCCCTGAAGGTGTTGAAAAGACACATAGATGTGCTGTTGAGACATGGATTAGTGGTGACCTGACAGTGCTAGGTTAATGTTTGGGCTACATGATCTTAAAGGCTCTTAGAACCAAAACAATTCTGTGATTCGGTCTTTTTATTGGTGTATTCAGGCACAGAAACTAAACTTCAAAAGTACCTTGTGTCAGAATTTTTCCATGGATTTCTGTTAGATGTTCGGGTATTGCAGACACAGCTTAATTTGTCTTAAGTTGTTGTTTTGCTCCCTCCGTCTTCCTCAGTTTTGCTTATATCTTGGTATTAGGAAAAATGAGAGGAGAATGAAGAGGTTAATTTGAAAAATCAGTCATTTTTCCAGCAGCATGGGTGAACAACACAGAATCAACTAGTTAGGGTTTCCATATAAGCCAGAGATTTCCCTTTGACTTCAGCTTTTTGTCGTCTTTTTTTGTAAGTCATATTTACCTTCTGCAACAAATAAGACATAGACAGTTTTTCTTTGTAGTACTTCAGTTGATTACTGTTTACCCAGGGGATTTAGTCTGATGGAAATTAACTTTAGTTTGATGGAGATGAAATTACAGTGGAAACCAGATTACTCTGAAAATCCAAAATTATGTAGGAGGAAAACGACAAATCGAGCATTTGACAGGTTTGTCAGAGCATATTCCTTCTCTTTCATACAGACGCAGCTTTTTTTTCATAATAAAATTTCTTGTAGTAAAAAGTAATAAGGCATTGACAGTCACAATGGATAAGGTTCAATTATTCATACTCTGTCACCTGTAATACCCCTTTCTTTTTTTACCTTAATTTCCAGGTAGTACTTGAATCATGTTTACAGTTTTGTAACTTTGCCTTTTTTTTGGCTAGCACAAGTAAAAGCAGTCTCTGTGTTTTATCATCTGCATTACCTACTGTAGGGTTTATGTATTTGTGGTCAGATTATTCGAAGTGTTAGTTCTAAACTTGAATTTTCTTGATTCTCTGTGATCTGTTAAATATTCCACTGCCTTTATCACAATTTCCACTGCAAAGGTAATGTTTTGTGGTCACTTAGACTTTTCATACTTAGCTTTATTTGCTCTGGTGCTTTAATTTCTTTCATGACTAAACTTGTGATGTTCATGAATGGGCATTCCTAGCAATCGTATACTAAACAGCTTTTTCTGCGTGCCTTTCCCTGTGATTCCCATTATGCGTGAGAAAAATTCTTGTCTTTATGGCTCTTCCATGTTGTGAAGACTCATCTCTGCACTGATGTGTGTGAACCTTCATTGCTGTTATAGCTAAATACGTGCTGTAATTATCCCTATCCCCTTTTTCCTCCTCTTTCAGGCTGTATTTCACAGCAGATAAGACCTGACGCTGAAAGAGTTTGTTCTGATTGTGGTTCTGTATTCATGTTTCTCATGCCATGGTTAGTGTTCAAATGACATGTGATGCAACTGAAAGCTAAAATAATTGTAATTCCTTTCCCTCAGTTACCTTTCTGCTTTATCTGTGTGACTGAGGTAACACAAGGGCTAATACTAGCGGTAAGAAGGTGGTAAAGACGAAAATGAGCATTATTGCTCTGCTTCCCTTCTTGTGACCTTTCAAACTGACACTGAAATTGTGCATTCACCTAAGGCTTGTCCACATGCAGAAACTCCTGTCCTAAAATATATCAGGATATAGTACTCTTACTGGGGGAATAATACTGTTCCTTCCTGAAATTCCGGTAGTGGGATCAGGAAAGAGAGTCATATGCACTGTTGTGGCCAGACTACCTTATGAGAGTTCTGCTGCTGTCAGTTTGTGTGGGTTCAAGCAGAGCCCCTAAAAAGAAGAGTTACGGCATTTCTCTTCTCTGTCTTGGCCCTTTGATGGATTTGACTGGAAGCTAGTCTTTAGTAGTCTGTTCTATGTACCGAAGTGAGGTGTACCGAAAGGTGGATTCAGCAGTTAACCATTTTTGGACAGTAGTAATAATGTCTGTTCTGGGTTCGGTTTTATTTTGTGTGTGACAGGTTGGGTTTTTTTTAATGGCTTAGGTTTTTCAGACAGCTGCAGCAAAGTTTCTCAAACCCATCTTCACTCCTTAAAGGAGGATGTGGTAGTATCTGATCAGTATTGCCTGCGTTTCTCAGGAAAGAAAGTTATTATATGCTTTTTTTTATAGGCTTCATAGATGCGGGAATATTACGTTTCTGGGACAGTGGAGTCACCCTGTCATTTCCCAGTGGAGAGGTCAGGATTTATAAGAGGAGTTGTTATATATGTTCTCTGAAACGGATAGATCATTTTTAGCAATTCATTGAGCATTTGGTTTGCTTAGACAGATGGCTTGCATGGGTTTAGTTGAAGCACATTTAAGGCACACAGCCTTAACAAAAGTTAGCTATCAACCTCTAACACCTAGTGAGTCAGCTTGAGCAAGCTTGATTTTTTTCAGAGGAAGTGTCTTCTGACTAAAGTGTTTGTAATGCAACAGGAAATGGCAAAATGATTATCCGCATGCAGCTAGCATGGAACCGTATAAAAATCTGAAGGCCGAGTTAGGCAGTTGGTAAACTGAAGACTAGATTGTCATTTGGCTAAGTTTGAGCAGTTGCAAAGAAGCTTACTGAAATGTGAATTTTAATGTTGATATCGCTCTGAGATGCGTTAAATAACATTTGATGATGTGTTACTGTGCAACTTGGTCTAGGTGTTCCTGCTGTGGCAGGGGGATAGGAGTAGATGATCTTTCCAGGTCTCTTCCAGTCCCTAATGATTCTGTGATGGTGGTGGTGTGTGAATAGGAGTACTCTAAATTATTTGAATGCAAAGTGTTAAAAACCTCTAGATATCGCACAAAGTTAATTTCGTCACAATTCAAGAAAGTACAATGCTTCCAAATTAGTCTGTTACAGATGCTCTACCATGTTTTATTCACAGTTAACCAAGCAATAAGACATGTTAATTCTATACTTTGGGGGGGAAAAATCCACAATATGTTGGCAATGCCATCGGATATTAGGAGTATGGAGTAATAATAATGATTAGCTCTTTAATTGTTTTCTTTAGAGTTTAGCACAGAATCATAGAGTCATTTAAGTCATTTGAAAATACCTTTTAAGATCACTGAGTCCAACCATTAACCTAACTGTGCCAAGCACACCGCAAAACCATGTCTTTGAGCACCATAATTGCATGACTTTTAAACACATCTGGGGATGACAATTCAGCAACTTCACTGGGCAGCCTGTTCCAGTGCCTGATGACTGTTTTAATGAGGAAGTTTTACATAGTTTTGAGAAGCTCTTAAATTCTCCACAGGAAACATGAAGGGAGTCAGAAGGTCCTAGACAGTGGGTTTGGGTATTGCATACTACAGTGATACCTCGGGTGCTGTGTATAAGCATGATTTAATGTACATAATTAATTGACTGAATGGCTGTAGACAATGTTTCTAATGTTTATAGGGCTGAGTTTCACAAAGTCTTTAGTGCAATATTGTATAAATAATTTCATGTTTTAAAGACAGAAGCAGAATGGGCTTAGAAGATGCCATTATGCTTCCCTTCAAATGCTTGAGAAAGAATAAAGGTAGCAAAAGCCATATACACCTGCCAGTAGGCTGGAAGAATGTATTAACCTCATCAGAAATAATAGAAGTTGTGATGTCTTTTATGTATCCCAGGGGATAACCAAAGCTAGATGTGGTACTGAACATGAGAAATGATGATTTGGGCATTTGTACAGTTTGGCAGGATCTAAGGATGGAGAATTGAGATGTTACTGTTTGTTTTTGCCCCGTTTCACGGACTAGTTAGTTGTTAATAGTAGTCAATTGCTCGAGTGTAGCAGATCAAAGGGAGGAGTTTGAATGTTTTTATTTAAATTATTTTCATTCAATTTTTAGGTTTTTGTCTGTAGTTAATGCTACCTGCAATTCTCTGACAGTGGAACTATGCGATCATTATAGGTCACTTCCGCTGAAAAATATTCTTAAACAGTCTGTTGATGGGAGGAGGAGGAGGGCATAATGCTTCACCAATACTGCCTACAGAGCTGAGCTAAAAACCTGAGATTTCTTTGTGAGCTCTGCAGCAGAACAGAACTTCTAAGGAAGTTTTGAAGATCAGCAGAGCTAGAGGATAAAAGTTCTTGAGAATTAATTACTCCTTTTACCAGTTATTCTTCAAAAGTTTTGTTTAAAGATGGTTTCTGTGTATGGACATTAGTTTTGATTTGAAAGTGTAACTATTAATAGTTGGTAGTGGTATCAGCTGATGTTCTTAGCTCTGAGTACTATTTCAAACAGCCAAGAGATGTTTTCTTACATGACTAGCCGAAGATCTGCAAAATGCATTTTAGGAATTTATTCTTTTCTTGAAGTCTGTAGTAATATCTTGTAACTTTGAAACTCAGATCTGAAAGGGAAATATTACACCATGTGTAGAGTATTGTTTACCTCTTCTCAAGAGTTGTAGGGACAAAGACTGTCCTCAGTGGTTTTTTTTCTGATTTTGTTAACATACTTGACTGGCGGTTACTGCCTTTAAAAATAAAGTAAAAAAAATCAGTTACAAATATAGTTTGTGCAGTACTTAACCTGCTGGCTTCTGAGTTCTTTTTCTTCTGTCATAGGCCCAAAAGTTGAAGTCAGTAGAAGTAGATAAGCTGTCTTAAAAGTTTCTCTAAATGGGTTTATGTTTAGAAATGATAGTTTGATTGCTCCTCTCCATTCCCCCTACTCACAGAATCATGTAATCGTAGGGTTTGAAAGGGACCTCTGGACATCATTAGATCAACCCCACTTCTAAAGCACATGTTTTATTTTGATTGCTGCGTATCAGGTAGTTTTTAAATGTTGAAAGGGTAAACCCTTCTTGCTTTTCTTAGTGACAAGTCTTTCATTGATCATTGAATAAATCTCAGTTTCAATGCATATTAGCGTTAATAAGCAAATTGCTGAGACTGCGAGTTTTCTATTCAGATTATATAATAACTTCCCTCTTCCTGAAAGATATAAGGCACAGAGAAGAAATAAAACTGGTAAATGTGTGCGGGTGTGCATAGTTTGTAACTACTGAATTAGGTCAGTGTTACAGTTTTGGGGGAGGTGTTTCTAGATGAGGTGGTGCTTTGATTGAAATAAGGGAATAGGGTAGACAGTTGCTGGTTTTGGCTAGGATCACAGTGTAACTCTTGAGATGCCAGTGTTTATTAGGACTTTGTGGCAGTTCCCAGAATCCAATATGCAACAAATGTGTGATACCTACAATTTGTATTACTGCAGTTCTGTAGTACAGCACTTAGAATGAAAAACACGTTTTCAGTGAGGTTCTGTTAGGATAGGTCAGTCATTCTGTAAATAGTTCTGGGGAAAAAATAATTCTTGGCATAGTTGTATGATTTTTAGAAAGCTCCGTTACATGTGGAGTGCACTGGTGTCCTGGAATACATAGTCATTACACTACAAAGTAGAATTTGGGGCATATGTTTTCACTTCGATGTAACCGGCAAGCTTTATTTAAAAGAAAAATAGGCCTGTGTTCCTGGACAGGGCTTAAATTAGTGCATTTGAATAATGAATTGTATTTTGAGGCTGGGTGCTTGTTGCCTTACATTTGGGTTTTACTGAGACTCTTGTAACTAACTAATTTAGGAGAAGGGTTTTATGTATTGGGGTAATTCTGTTACTTTTCAGGAGGTTACTTTGAAAAACTCAGGTGAAAGCTGCTCTAGGAGTTGACTGCATTAGAATATGACCTATGTTCCTTGATCATTTTATGCTAAAATACATCCTTCGTGTATGCTGTCCTGTAACAGCGTGCATACTCGCTCATCTAGCGCTTTCCCAGAAACCTGTGTCTGATGGGTTTTTTCCCCTTGCTTTTGAAAAGATGCGTGATTTCTTCCCCAAATAAAATTAACCTGCCACATAGGCTGTGGAAGCTGAGGTGAGGCTCACATGTGCAGCTTTGCACAATGCATGGAACCGGAGGCACCTCCCAGAAGGAAAATGCTATGTCTTGTTGTGTTCCCTGTGCAGTCTGCTGATGCTGTTGGAATGTTACTTGGTGTGGGTAGTATCTTCTAAATGGAGACTACGTGGAGTCAAGAAAGCTGTACTTGACTTTTACTGGTGTTGCTACATTACATGGAGTCAGGTGAAGTAAAAGCTGACTTTGATAACAAGTTAGTGCTGAATCAGAGTGACATAAGAAGATGGAAAAAATACAGCAAACTTAAATCTGCTCAGGTGGCAATCAAAAGCAAATGTCAGTGGGATTCATTTGACTGAAGGAGCTGGGTCTCTTGAGCTTGGAGAAGAGGAGGTTGTGGGGTGACCTCATTAATGTCTATAAATATGTGAGAGGTCTGTGTCAGGAAGATGGAGCCAGGCTCTTCTCAAGGTCATCTGGTGATAGGACAAGGGGCAGTGGGTGCAAGCGGGAACAGAGTGAGTTTGTAATTTAATAGATATCTGTCTCCATCTTAACACCATCAAAACATCTCTGGATAAGAATGACAGGGGTTTTTTTTAACATGGCTTTGGAGTGCTGACTACAAAATATAGTAGAAATGAGACCTACCTAAAAATTAATATAAATTCTCCATTAGAATTTGTCAGGATACAGACAATTTGAATTGCTTCAGTTGGGCCGTCTGTACTCAAAATTGAAGTGTTGCTGTATCCATTTATGTGTTTATGAATAATCAAATTAATTATAAATAGGTTTAAAGGCTGTTGAGCTGAGCTTTAACTCTAAAAATAGAGTTAAAACGGGAGTCTGAAATTCCATGATCCATTTCATAGAGATTAAAGCAGTAGCATATTCTGCCTGGGCATGCAATTTGCTGTTTTCTCTAAAACGTAAGTGGTTGATTCAGTGGCTGAAAGAAAACAAGAGTGGTAAACTACTTCCTTCTAGTAGTGCTAAAATGTGTAAGCGGGATTTGTGCTTTTTGTGCTTACAGAAACACGCTTGTATGTTGTGTAATTAGAAGGAAAATACCTGAGCAAGGATATCCTTGTGATTTAGAACACACAGGTGCTGCAGGAAACAGTGGGACCATTTATTGAAAATGGAATGGCTTTCGTTAGTTGCAGCATAACTTGGTTTTTTTTTATCTCTGAGGACGTTCCACAAGTAGCATGGGGAGAAGTGATGAACTTGGCTTTGTCTTTTGCACATGGCAGAGCCAGAAGAGCTTGTTGGAGGTTGAGAAATACACTTTTCTGGGAAAACCAGTCACCAGTCACTAAATACAAAACAACCAGTTTTGTAACAAGCAGCCAGTCACTAAATAATAAAATACGTTAGACCTTTATGATGTAAGACTTCTGTGTTTATTGGTGTCTGCCGAATTCTGTATATTATTGTTACACAGATTTTGGGTTACTCTGTGAATTCACAAGGTTTCTAATAAGTTGTTATTCTGGTAGTTTTCTTGTATCTCTTAGTTAAATAATGTCACTCACCTTGAGCAAACTGTTTCTAGATGAGAAGGCATTTTGAGTGAAATAAAGGCAGAAGGTAGATTTTACTGGTTTATGCAAGTACCTTGAAGCCTCAGTCAGGTAGTGCAGAGAATCTGACTGCACTGAACTGCAGCAGACTGAAGTGTGTGTGTGCGTGCGCTCGCATGCGTGTGTATATGTATGTATATATATATGGCAGAAACTAGTCTCGCTCATACTTCTACCTTTTACAGTCAAGATTTCTATTGTATATGTAACCGCTTGCAAATTTGCAGTTTAGGAAACAATTTAAAGTGTCTGTAAGAAAAGTTACAGCATTGGAAACGGAATTGAGACATCATAATAAACTCTTAATGTCTAACTTTGTGCATACTTTTATCAAGTTAGTCTGAAGGCTTGTATGATTCTTTCTAACACTCTTTTTGAGTACTGTTGTTGGCTTACATGGTGCTTGGAAGCCTGAGTTGCTCTGGAAAATGAAGCTTCATCTTCTGTGGTTATAAAGTGCCCTGTGGTATAGAGTAGAATTTCTGTTACAGCTTATTACAGCTTTTCATTTTATTTGGCGCAAAAAATCGAAATATTTGGTGGTTATTGAAATGTTGTTATATCATGATTACAAGATCAACAAATGTGATGTCAATTTTCTTCATTTAATCCTCTAAAATACTTGGTCTGGGGCTGTGGTGGGCTTTTAAGTAGGCCTGGAAGGCCAGTGGGCACAGGCTTACATATGCATGTTCTGGAGGAGGGAGGCAAAAGTCAGATTCCCTGAATAAAAGCTATAGCACTAATTATAAAAGTTTGGATGAAGGATCTCTTACTAGTTTTAGCTGAGGTGGAATTGATTTCTAGCTGCCTTTCAGACATCTGCAGTTAGACAGTGTGAGGAGGGGAGTATTGGAAAATGTGGCAGACTTGTCTGTTGATGCTCTTAACCAGGCATTTGTGCACAGAAGTGGGTCAACACCCTGAATGAAAATTTAAGGTATACTGTGACAATGTAAGCACAACAGAATCACAGCGAACACCTGCACTTCGGATGCGTGTCAGTTTCTTAGCGGTACAGAGGTGATTACTGGTGTATTTTTATTTGAATGTTAAAATAAAGTTTCTTTTTGAGTACAACTTATATCAGAAGGTATGTTAAACAGTCTCAAAGACAAGCCTAAACAAAGATGATTTTTTACAAAAGTGCATTTTTTTTTGTTATTTTCCAGGTGCAGATCATTTATTCTGTATTAACACAGAGATGTGTATTGTCTTGTTTCAGGTTATGCAATGGTCTCTGCAAGATGGCATGTTCTTGAGTTGGAGCTTTTTAAGGCAAGCATATGCTGGTACTTCAACTTTACTAAGTGGACTATAGTTTTTTCTCTCACTACAACTACATAAGCAGACAAAATTGCAAAGATCTGCCCTGTGTCGAGTATGACAGCCACGACTCGTGGCTCTCCGGTAGGAGGGAATGATAGCCAGGGCCAGGCTCCTGATGGACAGTCCCAGCCTCCCCTCCAGCAGAATCAGGTATGATATTAACAAGCTTTGTAAACATAAAGGGCTTAGCTCTTCGGAAATAGTGTTTCTGAATTACTTGAATGTATGCGTTCCTAGAGATACCTAGTTATATTTGTTTCATTGTATGTGCCATGTGCCTGGGAGTAGAGAGAGATTTTGAGGGATGAAAGCAGCTGCTAGCAAAGTAGATATAGTCAAAGACCACTCCATTGCAAAAGACACTCCCTTTTCAGGAATTGGCATAGTTCTTTTAAGAATATGTATTTTGGATAAGAAGCGTTCTTGGAATATTACCAGAAGCTTCCTCACTGCTGCATGGCTTGGTGAAACCGCTCTCCGTGCGTTTATACATAGTTTCTGCAAAAGCACTTTTTGGATAAAAACAGCTTATAGGTGGGTATTATCAGCTTTTAAAGACCAGCTTGGTCTGTACTGCATCCTTTCATTGTACTGAATTTCCTGAAAAACTTGGTGTGTTTCTGTTGAACAGATTATCCTGTTTTCAAATATGACATCATAGTGTGATGGGTAAAAAATAACAGAAAGGATGCTTTTAAAAAGTGCAGCCAGACCCATTTAAAATAAAAACCACACATTCATTATTTAATATGAAGATGGTATGTGTTTATTTAATACTACAAAGTTTAATGGTTGTTACTTCCTGAGGATGTTCTTTCATATATGTGGTGGCTGCCCCTGGTTGCTAGGTAAGTCTCCACCCTGTTGTTCACTCCCTCTGCCTCAGTAGGGTGGGGAGAGAATTGGAAGGGAACAGTAAGAAATTCTGTATGTTGAGGTAAAGGTAGTTTAAGTAAATGGACAGAGGGGAAACGAGTGATACAGATGCAGTTACCACCAGCTGATGGATGGATACCCTGATTTTTCCAAGGTAGCTGTTGCTTAGGAACTAAAGTGCTTGTCACATCTCACCCCACATTACTTTGCAGATCATGATGTTATGGTATGCACTATTTCTTTGGCCAGTTTAGGTCAGCTGTCCTGGCTATGTTCCCTCCCAGCCTCTTGCCCACCTGCAGTCTGCCGGAGGTTTTTCTCCTCCCTTGTCATCCTAAATCTTGGTGTTCTGATTTGAAACTTTGTTATTGTCAATTCATCTTATTTCTCTGTATGAACAAGCATGCATCAACAACATACATTGTATTTTGCATGGCCCAACAAAATGGGCTTTGTGAAGGTCAGTTAGTAGCCAGCTTAGCAATGTGTTACTTGTCTGTAGCAAACTGTTTCAGAACGTTTTTTCATTTTTGCCTCTGTGCTGCTGCTGAAGTTTGTCTTACTACATAAAGTAGTAGTAATTTCTGCAGAAGGCTTGTAAAAACTGGAGCATCCATATAGTCTTTATTTTCATCTTCTTGACAGGTGGTCTGCCGAAAGTAAGAGACTTACAGTAATCTGACACTTTTTCATTTGAAATGAAATAGCTGTATTTTACAGTGATTAATGCTTACGGTTAAAACAGTTACTTGAAACGCAGCGTGAAGGACAAATGCCAAAATAAATGGCACGTAAGTGACACGTTAGTGCAGACAGTGCTTAAAAGTTTCTTTCCTCTTCCAATTTTAGACTTCCTCACCTGATTCTTCCAATGAGAACTCTCCAGCTACCCCCCCTGATGAGCATGGCCAAGGAGATGCTCCACCCCAGCTTGAAGATGAGGAGCCTGCATTTCCACACACAGACCTGGCAAAGTTGGATGACATGATCAACAGGTATTTTCATACTTTTTGCAAAGAGCGTAGCTTATTTGTGTGAGTACTTTGAGAGTGGAATTTGGATCCATTAGGACCTTTATAAGTGTATATTCTTTATTAAAAGCACTGCAAAGGAGTAAAAATTCTTGATTGATTTATTTATATTTTAAAAGATTTATTTATATTTTTAAATACAATGGGGTTTTTGTTTTTGAATATAGGCCTCGATGGGTTGTTCCTGTGTTGCCGAAAGGGGAATTAGAAGTTCTTCTAGAAGCTGCTATTGACCTGAGTAAAAAAGGTAAGATGAAAAGACAACTAATGGTTGTTGGGCCAGTAGGTGAAGTCTTTTCTTGTTCTTTTGAATCCCTGCTGGCAGTCCTAAAACTTAACTATTTCTGTTAACAACAATTTGAAGATTGCATCACAGGGGTATGAGGAATCTTCACGGATCAGAAATTTTAGAAAGCTATCTCTGTAGTTAGAAATTATTTGTCTTAGCCTAAGTAGGGAAGTTTAATAGGCTCACAGCAATAAAAATCTTGTAATTCCTGTTCAACCTGTTCACTAATTTTGTGGGTTTGGTCTTTACAAAAGATGCTGAAACTCAAAGAATTTCAGGTGTTTTTCTAAAAAATAGTAAGTTTCTAATTTAGCTTTTCAGAAGTCTTGCTGCAATTTATTTATTTATCTGTCTATTTATTTATTTTAGTTTATGTTTAGCGCACACATACTAACCCTTTCTCCTCTTCATTCTTGAGTTTTATTGGTAGCAGCTAAATAAGAGTGAACATAAATGTGTGAATTGGAAGATATTGGTTGTACTTATAGTAGCAAAATTGACAGTATCTTTGAATGTTACAAAAATAACCCCTGTTGCATGTGTTAAAATAGTAGAAAAATTACCTAACAATGCAGTTTTTGAGGTGGATTTACTAGAGTATTGTTCGTTCAGGTTTTTGTGCATTCCAACCTAGGGAACTTTGCCTTCATCCAAGGCTTCTCTTTTTAAAACATGGACACTAAATATTTGAAGTTCAAATCACAACTTTGAGTATAAATCAGTACTTCAAGTATGTAAAACTTTGTGTAAACTAATGAAATTGCATATCTGTTTTTTTTTCCCCCCTCTTTTAAATTAAAATAGGCCTTGATGTCAAAAGTGAAGCTTGCCAGCGATTTTTTCGAGATGGGTTAACAATATCTTTCACAAAGATCCTTACAGATGAGGCAGTGAGCGGCTGGAAGTTTGAGATTCATGTGAGTTTTTAAAAGTTGTGTCTCTGAAAAGCATGGTAATTGATGAGATTGGGAGACTGCCTTTGTGACTACGAGGAGACTGCAGAGACTGATCTAATTTTTAGAACTCATCGTGGTTTTAGAAGGAACTGAACTCTGTATTGTATGTTCAGTAGTGCAACCCTTTGTTAGGGTCTCTTTGGCCAGTAGGACGAGAAATTAGCAACCTACTAACTTCTGAGTGTTTGAATACAGAAAACCTACTTGTTGGTCAGCTAGTCACATGTCAGATGACAGACTATGAAGATCTTCATAAGCAAATGATCATCTGTGAGGAAAAGTGGTGAAGGAGAAGTTAATAGTTAGTGTTGATTCGTAAGTACCTCAAATAGCCATAAGTTTGTCTTTTCCCTAAACTTAAACAGGGAAGCTGAAAACAGATAAAGATGGCTTAAACCCTATATTGAAGGAAGTATAAATTAGAATGTAGTGCTGTAAAACTCTTGCATAACTCTGCATGCCAGGTACAAATGGTTTGGTGTTTACAGTTTATTTGCATTGTTTAGTCACCTGTCATACTTTCGGTCATTGTTTTTTCCTTAATAGAGATGTATTATTAATAACACTCATCGGCTAGTGGAACTCTGTGTGGCCAAGCTGTCCCAGGATTGGTTTCCTCTTCTTGAACTTCTTGCCATGGCCTTAAATCCTCACTGCAAATTCCATCTGTACAATGGTACTCGTCCCTCAGAAACAGTTCCTGCAGGAGTCCAGCTTGCTGAAGATGAACTTTATGCTCGTCCTCCTGACCCACGATCACCCAAGGTACGAGAGCATTTTCAGACCTCTATTTTTAATTTTTTTTAGAGCTGCCTAATGACACAGTGGTCAGAGAGAGGTACTTTTAGGGGGGGGGGGAAATCCCCTTCATCCTCTGTATCACAAAGATGCCTTGCTGTTTCAAACTTGTGCACTAAGTCATGATTGGTCAAATTTCCTCCTCTAACTCTTTCAGTCTTTGGTTTGCAGTCACAGAATTACATAATTGCTTGAGTTAGAAAAGACCTTCAAAATCAAGTCCAACCATTAACCTAACCCGGCACTAAACCATGTCCCTAAGCACCGCATCTACATGCCTTCTAAATAACTGTCAAATTGTGTCATGTGTTTCTGTGGTCAGTTGGCACAACTCTATTGGAATGCCATTCCTGCTGTGTTAATTGGCTGGCTTGTGTTTGCTGGTTGGATTTACCTTCTCACTCTACGTGATTTTGTAGGTGACATATTTTGAGGAGGGGATTATGCAATGAAGTTGGAATTTTTCCTTTCTCATAGTTGTCAAAGATGCAAGGAATGTTTTCAGTTGGATGTAAAATGCTAGTGTCAGTGTGGTTTCAAGTTTAGCTTTTGTTCTCATTTTTTGGTTGGGTGGTTTTTGTTGAGAGTTGTTTGAGGTATTTTTTTAGTAGTGGGCATAGCAGAGTAGTAATCTGTTCTGGTTCTTTGGTCTGAATTTCTCAGAATTGTGCTCCAGCTGGCCTTGCTAGGACTTTAGCAGTTAACCAAATTACAGCTTTTCGTTGCTTTCTTCCTTATTTTTTCTTTTTCAGTGAAAATGCCAGCTGTTGGCCTTAATTTCATTGCTAGCTATGTTTAGAAGAAATGTTTAGTTGTGTTTTATATACAGCGTTATCACGTCCAGGAAAAAATTCAAGAATCACCATGCTGTCCGTAGCAACTTAGCAACCAAAGATGAACTTGAATTCTAGTAATTTTCATTGCTATGTATTTGATAAAATTCTTTGAATAATTAATACACATCATCAGGGGTTTCTTTTTATGTGTTATTGCTAAGGATTGTCTATTTCTATGCATTCCATAAAACTTGATTTGAAAGTATATAGGCACGTTGACTGTGGATTCTAAATGTTCTACGTTTATTGTATAAGGTTTTTTTAGAAGCTAGTTTTGCTGAAAGTATTTCTAGATGGAGATTGTAATGTATACATGTCAGAAAATAACTTTATTGTGTTGCAGGGTTGGTTAGTAGATCTTATCAACAAGTTTGGCACATTAAATGGATTTCAGATCTTGCATGATCGCTTCATGAGTGGATCAGCGTTAAATGTTCAAATAATTGCAGCTCTCATCAAGTGAGTTTTTTAAAAATAACAATTTCCATATTTGTAAAAGTTGGACTAAATAAAACATGTTGGCACAAAGCTTAGTCTTTTCTTGAAGCAATTCCCCTCACTGCGTCTCTTAACTTGCTGTCTTTACCTTTAGTATTTCGTGTCCTTGTAAACAGACTTTGAGTTTCTTGAATTATTTTCTCCTTACTGTCTCGGTGTTACAAAACTACTGATGCTGGCACGTTGATAAGTTTTTTTGTTTCTTTTAGGCCATTTGGACAATGTTACGAATTTCTGACATTACATACAGTGAAGAAATACTTCCTTCCTGTTATAGAAATGGTTCCACAATTTTTAGAAAACTTAACAGATGATGAACTGAAAAAAGAAGCAAAGAATGAAGCCAAAAATGATGCACTGTCAATGATAATCAAATCTCTAAAGAACTTAGCTTCAAGAGTTCCGGGACAAGAAGAAACTGTAAAAAACTTAGAAATATTTAGGTTAAAAATGATACTTAGGTAAGATGCTACTCCTAGTATGATGTGCCACTTCAGACATATTTTTCAGAACTTCTTAATGTTTAATTTGTCTTCTAGGTTGTTACAAATTTCTTCTTTCAATGGTAAAATGAATGCACTAAATGAAGTTAACAAAGTAATATCCAGCGTGTCATATTATACCCATCGGCATGGTAATCCTGAGGAAGAAGAATGGCTTACAGCTGAAAGAATGGCAGTAAGTTCTCCATTGAGTAGACGTTCTTTCACCGTACTATTTTAGTTGTTGCAGTAGGTGTATAATATTATGGGTCCTGTGCATTCACCAGTTCTCGTAACTAGTGTTATAAATAGTAGATACAGCATGATAGTAATAAGTCATTTTAACAGTGGGTCTTCTGTGAAAAATTGCTGTAGTAGTTTCAGAGTTGCAGATCCACTGCTGCTAAAAACAAGATTTTAAAAGGGATCTTGATAATAAAGTGTTTTTTAAAAACCCCAAAACCAAACACATGTAAATTTAAAATTCTAGTGCCACTGTACCACTGTACCTAAAAGTCAAAAGTTAATTTAAAGAGGCTCTAGCCTGGTTTTTTTTTGCATCAAGTAATTTTTTTCCTGTTAGAGCTCTAAGTAACTACAGTCCTTTTCACATTTCAGATGCAGGATTCTTAGGTACAGAAAGTTCTAGATAAACAGTTTTATTTAATATTTATATACTTTGACAGTGTCTCATGCTTGAGCACCTAAGTAGAGAACTATGAAAATGAGCATTTATACAGTTGAACTAAGGACAGTACTCTCCATCTTTTGCAAAAATCACTTAATGAGCATTTAACACTATTCTACCCCATCTTTGTAACTACCTGTCGAGTGTTCTGTAATCTGCTAAAGACTTCACAAGTAAGAAAGTGACTGCAGGGTTTTGAAAGCAGTAGGAGGAAATAGGTCTCTTTTTATATCCTCACTATAGTAAGTCTGTAATGAAGGACACTGTGGGAAAGTATGGTGCTCTGTACATGTTTGCTTTTTCAGTGCTCAAAGCACACATTGCTTTGCTTCAGACAGAACAAAAAATAAATACACAACCCTATTCTGATGGTTCATGATGCAACTGAAAAAAATTGCATCTACTTAAATGTGGTTTGGATGCTTGCCCCTAATTCAATTAGAAGCATTTAAAAAAAAAAGTATAAGTGGCAGTATTTAAGTAATCTGTATTTCAGTCCTGGCGTATGTGATATGCTGTAGGCATGCCAGGAGAGCTAGAAGTGTCTTAAACAATTTGTTTTTGATATTTAATGAGTGTGAATTGGAAAAGAAAAAATCTTGTCCTTGAATAAACTGTTCTTCCCATCGGTTTGACGTTTGAGCATTTTTATGCTTTTGAGTTCCTGTTTCTAATATACCTGAAAAAGAATTTCCCCTTAAGTCGACACTGGAAGTGGCTTATTGGATTAATTAAAATGTTGATTTGGTTTTTTTAGAGAGGAAGTGAAAGTTAAATACCTTCCTCTTGTACTTCATCTTTTTCAATTCTGCCTCATAGGATATTGCGTTATCAAGTCATTAATATGTAATACTTCAATTTTTTTTCTTTGTAGCTTACATAGCAATGACAGCAGTTCAGTAATGGGTGGTGCATTACTTTCTTTTTATATTCAGGAATGGATCCAGCAGAATAATATTTTGTCAATTGTGTTGAGGGACAGCCTCCATCAACCTCAGTATGTAGAGAAGTTAGAGAAAATTCTTCGTTTTGTCATCAAAGAGAAAGCCCTCACTTTGCAAGATCTTGACAACATTTGGGCTGCACAGGTAAAGAGTTCACTAGCTTGTCTGCTACTGTGCAGAATGAATCTTGTATGTTTTAAGTTGAGGAGATGGCACTTGTGCTTCTTACTCTTGAGGTTAGACAAAGCTAAAGAAAAATTTGAAATCAAACTGTTCATTTCTAGGGTTCTGAATCTCAGTGTTAACCTTCTCAGATGTCTTCAATAGAAGGTGTCAGCTATGCTTGTATGTTAGGTCTGAAGGAACACTTCAGAACCTGCTGCGGAGATTATCCCCTTAAAGTGTTAAGGAACACTTAATGTTAAGCAAAGTCTGGTTTATGAAAGAACATGATACATTATGACTAGTATTTTAAAATGCAAACGTGTCTTGCTCATCTCTGACTTCACCACAGTTGTATAATTTCCTGAGTAGGGTGCTGTTAACAAGGCTTATAATAATGCCTGTTCTAGAAGTTATCTGTTGGCAAATTCTTTAGTCTTACAATGATTATTTTAGGAAAAGTATAAATGTTAGCAATATTGGCTTGTTTTCCTAAATGATTGGTAAACTAGGCTTCCTGGCTGTGGGTAAGGGAGCCTTACTCACTGCACACATAAAGGGCAGCTGAAGAGGCAAACTCATAATTAATTATTGAATATAAAGGAAGGAAAAGGTCATTGTAGGATAAAACCAAGCATGAGTACAGATAGCCTTGTTTAGTAAGTTACTGTCAGTGAAGGTCTAACTTAGTTACACAAGTCAGTCCTTAGTCCAGACTTTCAAATGTGAGAAGGCCAAATTTATTTTCCAAGGTGGAAGAGGATTGTAATGGCTTTGGCAGGGATAGGGTTAAATCTGTTTATAATGACTTGTACATGACTGCACAGGAAAAGCAAAAGATTTACCTGTTAAACTCTATCTCAACCCATGAGTTGTCCTACTTTCACCCTTCTGATTATCTCCCCATCCCACTGTGGGGTGGTGTGACTGAGCAGCTGTGTGGTGCTTAGTTGCCAGCTGGGATTATATCACAACAAGGTCCAATACAGGAGTTGGATAGTATATCTCTAGTTTCGGTGTGATCTGCTCTTCTGAAACTGTAAGTCTGGCTTAAGTTGATTCAGGCAGATGTCCCTATTTTCAGGCATGCTGTTCTCAGGTTATGCTTAAAGCACTGTAGTGGAGGATTGACTTGAGATCTCTGGTGTTTCAATTAACTTCATAATCTCTTGACTTGTATTGCAACATGTTAGTAACTGCACAGGGTGAAATTCAGTCTCAATTTTTCTTAGTCCTAAGTCTTGTTTAGAAAATCACTTCATGTAACAGCAGCACACAGATTTCTTGAATTAATAAGATCTGTGATTATACTGATAAATTTCAGCTTGTGTCTTGTAGGCTGTTTCCAGACTGTATTTGTTAAAATTCTGTGGGGAGAAAAAGACTTCGGGAAACTACTTTGTTGTTAATGAGCTGGGGGGGCGGGGGGTAATTCTGAAATTGGAAAAAAGGTCTTCCAAACAATTATATTACTCAGGGTGCCTGGAAATGGGACATATGGGTAGATAGTCTAGTTTAAGCCAAACTTTTTATCTTTCCACAAAGTGTGAACAAGTGCTGCAATCCTTAAAAGATAGGCATGGTTTCCCCAGCAGTTACAAAACTAAATTAGGAATGTCTCAGATACCTGGCTTACTCTGCTCGCTTCCTTTGCTTTCTAGTAGTTGTCCCAGTGCACTTGCTATGGTTTTGTCGTGTATTTCTTTTTTGTGCATAAAAGTTGAGTTTACTAAGTCTTAATCGGGTAGATGGTTTCACTCACAAGATAAGAACACCAAAATTGCTGCTACAGAATGATTTTTACCAACTTCACTACTCTTGTGTTTAGTCATTTTAAAAAGTTCTTATTAAATGACTGCATCTAAGGAGCAGCTGGAGCATGAAATTCAGTAGCAAGGAGCTCATTTACTGTGTAGCTTTATATAACAGGCAGGCTATTTGAACTCTGGCTCAGTGCAGCAATGGTAAGGTTTTGCTTTCAGGCTACAGCAGTTATGTTGCTGCCTGAGTTTAAGGCAGTAAACATGCACAAATGTACAGTTGATAGCTTAGAAGTGCTCTGAGAATCTCAAGACAGAGCAAAAGGGAAAATAAGTAATTTAGAAAAACAATAAAATCATACTGCTTTTGCCTTTAGAAAGCAACCTGGATTTTAAGTTTTATTCAAGTGTTTCTGTGTCTTAGAAAATAGAAGTATATTTGATTCAGGGAAGAATACTGGAAGTCACTAGAGGCAAGCAATAAGTTGCAGCCTCTTGATTTGCAGGGCAAGATCCAGCTGGACAGGAAGCAAAATTGCAAGTATTAGAGTGGGAATCTCATTGCTTATATTCTGGATCATTAAGGATCATTAACGTAGACTATTACAGGCTTTCCCATGTTTTTGCACAGCAAACGTGATGGTTCACACACCAGGTTCTTTACCTCCTCTTACTGTCTTACACTGCTTCCCTAGCCTTTTCTTGAAGTATGTGGAGACATTCTTAAGAAAAAGGTTGTTGCTGTAAAAAAGTTTTTATCTTTCTCTTACTGCCTTGTTCACCTCGCAGCTGCTGTGCATGCATCTCATTTATTATATTGTACGTGCTCTTTCTGCTCTACATGCTCTCGGTTTTATTTTCTACCCAGAAAATTGTAGGAGAAAAAAAACTGCACAAAGTTTTAGGAGGGGAAGTGGAGTAAGTGGAGTAAGTGGTTTTAGATAGTTCCTTCATAATTTGACAAATAACATGGAAACGTGTTACAACTTAAATTCCCTTGTTTAAAAGAAAAATACATGGCATGCTATAAAAAATTTAAGGCACAATGTGTAACAAAGTTAGTAGTCGTTCTTATTTGAAGTGAACTACTGGTGCAAGATTTTAGTAGGGAATTAATTGCAAAACAGTTCATGCATGTATTTTTAATACTGTACACAATTATATCAGTTTGTTTTTAGGTATTTGGTTTGTATTTTTTTTAATTCTCCATTTACAGGAGAGTTTTCTGTAGTAAATCAGTGATCGGTTCACACACAAGAAAGTTAACATTAACACATAAAAGTAAAACCTAAATATTGTGACTTTGCAGTGAAATGTTTTGGTTTGCTATGCTGTTTTCACAGCATCTGTTTTTTCTTGCTGGCCACCTCAAAAAGAATTATGTAGTATATCTTGCCGCTTGATTTGGTATGAATTGTTACACGACTTGGTGGATTCTATCTGTCTTTTTGCCAGGCAGGAAAACATGAAGCCATTGTAAAAAACGTACATGACCTCCTTGCAAAATTAGCTTGGGATTTCTCTCCTGAACAGCTTGATCACCTGTTTGATTGTTTTAAGGTAACTGCATGTTTTGACAGTGTGTGTGGAAATGGGATGTGAAGTTGGGTACAGATTTGTGACTTTCAGCATCTGCTTTCTACTTTAGACATTGTTTTAGAAGACCTTTCAGCATTGGTCTGTAATTAACATTAGAAATGCTTGATTGTGCTGCTCTTTAATGAGCATTCTTTGTGGGGTTTTTGTATTTGCTACCTGTCTAAAGCAAAGGCTAGTTGTGCTAGTTCAATTGATGGGGTTTTTTACTGGTTTCAATGCTTTTGGATAGTGTGCTTCTGCTGAGGTTGTAGTCTTAAAGTGACATACAGCAGACTTAGGAATATTGAATTTTTCAAACAAAATAGGTTATTTGTCTTAATCATTTGGAACAAATGCTGAAGTTATTTGTGTTGGTGATTCAATAAGTAATGTTTCTCTCCTAGCATTAGAGTGGGTTTCATGATTACTGGGCATTGCTACTTTTGGTCTTTAAGTAGAGGAGACCAAGGACTTCCATGCCCCTCTGCCCCAACTTCTTCTCTATCATGTTAGAATTTTTCTCTGGTTAAAATAGATATAGAATGAGGTAGTCTCAGGAGTATAGTGTTGAATGTTTATAAACATAATGATTTTGTTGAAATAAAAACGTAATTTGTTTCTAAAAGATTTAGTGGCTTTTTATGTATGCTGACACAAACACTTGTAGGTTCCAGTAGCAGTCATATCTGACTTGTTTTACTGTTTCACTTTTGGGAGATGATCTGTTGTACTAGAAAGTGAAAGCCAGCTTTATAGACTTGTGTTTTCTGTTTTTAGATAATTGCATCATAGTCTCAATTTGACTTATGTGCAATCTGTGCTCTGATTAATGGGCGTCCTCTAGTTGAGTGAATATGAATCTAATGTTTGTGTAATCCAGATACTAAACTAAATGCTCAGGAACTTGTCTGTGTAAACTATCAGAAATTGTGTCTAAACTTGAGAGCAGGATATGAGGTAATGTAACATTAGAAAATTAATAAAAAATAGATTGACTGTGTAGAGGACATTTGTTTCAGTCAGACTCAGAGGTGAAGTCATGCTAAAATGCAGTCATACTAAAATTTTACTGACTTAGAGATTATAGGTTACTTAAGAAGTCTTCTAAGTACAGCAGTTTTGGGAAAGCCTTTGCAGGAAACGTGAGTCCACACAGACTGTAGGTGAACTTTTCAGTGCTAGTAGCAGCTTTTAGAAGTATATCTTTGTTCTTCAGATACTCCTTTTTTAGAATTCTCAAGTTGAAAAAACAAACTTTAGTTGTTAAGTTGTAGAGTGCTACTTATTGATGTCTAACTTGACATATTTGTTGCTATTTAATGAAAGAAATGAGTGCAACATTAAGTTCATTGTTGCTTGATTTGTTAGTAGTGCAGGTTATGCGTGGAGTTAAAAAAAGGAATTTTTTCATATCAAATAAAATTTTCCTAGGCAAGTTGGACAAATGCAAGCAAGAAACAGCGTGAGAAACTACTTGAGTTAATTCGCCGTCTCGCAGAGGATGACAAGGATGGTGTGATGGCGCACAAAGTGCTGAACCTTTTGTGGAATTTGGCCCATAGTGATGATGTACCAGTTGACATTATGGACCAGGCTCTTAGTGCCCATATTAAAATTTTAGATTACAGCTGTTCACAGGTGAGTAATCTGATACGTTCTGCTGTGAAGTCCTCTTCTCCCCCATGAAAAATTTAAGGCGTTTGGTAATTTGACAAAAGCGTGCCTTCTCTTAGATTGGTATTATTCTGCCAACACCTAGGTGCTTTTACAGTGTCACGGTAAACAGAGTTTGTACATCGAATGGAGTAAATCAGAATTGGAAAAGAACCCTACTGAAATAAGGAGAGAGGAAAACTTGGATGGCTTTTTCTTTCCCAAATAAGGCCTTATGTCTTGTGTACTGTTAGAAAGGACCTAGCTATGGACAGGGAAAATTTTTATAAGTTTGCTCGCCCAAACTTCTCTGGAAGCCTGACAAAATTATGATTAATTAAATCCATTAATCTACTAGCAGGCTTGTTTTTCAGTTATTAAGAAACAGTTTCATGTTGTTCCTTGATATTTTATAGCAGTTTCCTTTTATTATCATTGAGTAGAAATAAACAAAAGATGTTTTAAATGCATACTGGATACTCAAGTGAATGAAGGCAGAACTTGTAAGACACAGAATAGGTTCTGCCAACATGTAGTGCTCATATACTTCTGTGTTTCACAACTTAGTTGATTGGGTATTTGTATGGCTTTTCATGTTCTGTTGTACCTTGGAAACCAAGTTAGGGAGTTTTGATAGTTTCTGCAATATACTTGATCAGTGCTTGTTCTTTAAGGATCGAGATACACAAAAGATTCAGTGGATAGATCGTTTCATAGAAGAGCTTCGCACAAATGACAAGTGGGTCATTCCTGCACTGAAACAAATCCGAGAAATTTGCAGCTTGTTTGGTGAAGCACCTCAAAACTTGAGGTAAGGATGGAATGCAAGTAAAATTTTGCCTGTTAAAAAGGTAAGTAGTGTAATGAGGCAAATTTTAGGGTCTCGTAAGAGTGAGGGAGCGCTTAGGTAAAATCATAATCTGTGTTCCAAGATGTTCTTGAGTTTGCTTTAGTGAGCATATATAGTCTTAATTCCAGCACTTGGGTTAAGTAGGAAAGCATTGGTGCTGTACAGATTCTTTTGATGAAGAGTATTCAATTGTTACTAGTTACGCATGCGAGCAATGAATTGGTTATGCAAGTTGTTTGGCAAACTTTAGCTTCCTGTTTGCAGCAAAAGACCCCATATTTTGGGAAGTTTAACTAAACGAAACTTGAAACAGCATAAGGAAATAATTCTCCTCTAGGTGCACAGATTGTTAACGTTGACTACTCTTAATATTACTGCTGTACTTGCAGACCTTTTATGTACAGATAATTGATCATATGAATTTTGTGTTGGCTGGTGGGAAGTGGGGCCTCCAGTAAACTATAAGCACTTCCATTTTACCTGTACCTACTTAAGCATTTTAAGATTGGTTCGCTAAATTACTTGCCCAGAAGAACATAAGTGAATGTTGAGAGGACCATCTGGAAGAGTTTAGGTGTCTTGTGAATGCCTTAAGGCACAGTGATGTTTGTTTCAAGTTACTTTTTAGCCTAAATGTTGGAATTTGCTGGGTTTGGACACTGCTCTTTGGATCTTTGTCTGTTCTCAGTGGCATATATCATTTGTTTGTCTAGTAGAAGTATTGTCAGCTTCAAAACAAGAGCTACATGCTCGGTATTATGTTGCATAAATTATATGTACAGGTAATTATTTTTTATCCACTTCAGTTGTTTGGAATGTTGCCTTTATCAGTTTGCCAGTATTTTTCTAGCAAAGCATGCATTCTAGCTGAGTGTCCTTTTGAGTATTTCCAGAGTATTGGTCATCCATTTCAAAACACAGTTTTTCTTACATGTTTTCTTCTGATATCCACTTAGTGCAAATACAATGAAAATAAGAGCCTTGCTGTTAACTTCCATTTTTCATGTTCAGTTTTTACTAAAGGAATATGTCCCAGTGGCAACATCATCATATAGCCTAACCTCAGATGCTTAAGAAATAGAGTGGCAAAGTAGTCTGCTTTCACTCTGGAAAGCATGCTACAGAGTAGTGTCAGATCGGCTTTTTTCTATGCCTGAAGACATTTTTCTTGCTCTTGATTCCATCCCAGCAGGTGATCAAGATAACATCTCAAATATTGCTCACAAATACTGTGTAACAACTCACAGCTCGTAACGGTCTTAGAGTTATTCTACTTCTAGATGTAGCTGCTAACAGAGATGCAAAATATCCTACCTTGCTTCTATTTATTCCTGTAGTTGTTTTATCATTTCCCAACTAGTCAGTGTTCTTACTTGCTGTCATCCTTTGTAAATGTGTATCCCTCCATCCAGAGGGGACAGTTTGGGTAGCTGCTAAAATAGACATCCAGGATTTTGCTGGCTTTGCTGCTGTTTTATGCTGAACAAGTAAGTGTTGGCAGAGATGGAATGGAGTGTAATTAGAAAGTTTCTCAAAGATGGAAACAGAGGATATTCTTTCTGGATATATGGTTTCTTCCTTCATGGTTCCATTCACTTTTGTTCTCTCTGTAACAAATGTCTGCATCTTATTTTATTTAAAACACAATTTGTGTTTTAACTGCCTCTGTCAAGCCATTTTGGAAAGCTCTGCATATTATGAAATGTAGTCTTCTGAAGACTTCTGTGCTTAGCAGGCCAAATTCTGTTAATTGCAGATAACAGAGTTATTGAAAGGGTGTTGATAGCTTTTAAACTTAGCTTGACAGTGATCTTTGGCCTAATGAATCCGTTTGTCTGTTGTTGTTACATCTACAGTGAAATGTGGTTATCGGCTGCAAGAACATTATCAGCTGATGGGGCAACTGTTTTTTCTTGCCTTCCCTACCATTCTCAAAAGCTGTATGATGGTACTGTAGAGTGCTGTAGGTCATCTAGTATGGAGATGCTGTTTCCTAGGAAGGATGACAGCTCTTATCTGTAATCCATCCAGCTGATGCAGGAGTTTACGTTCCTTAGTGTTGAAGAAAAGGACAACCATTCTGAAATCATTTAATTTTCTTCAAGACAGGCCATTGGAGTGAGTGGCAGTACAATAAGGAATGCTTATATTTCCACCCCTACCCTGCTTTTTATTTCTCTCTGTATCAAGTTTGCATTGTTTATAAAGCTGAGATAATTTCTCTGATCTACAGAAGTTTTGAGACTGTTCTCCTGCTTAGAACTTGATAGTGTTCATGATGTGGGGTTTGGACCCAAAATATTTTGTCTCTTGCGGTTTAATTTTGTCATCCAAAAATATACCTAGTATTGTTTAAGAGCATAACTTTTACATAGATCTTGATAATACACTTAAATTACAATCTCTTTATTTGAGGTATATGTCTTCTGAAACTTATCTGGGATTTCCAGACATTAATGTGGATATTGTTAGAAAAAAAACCCTAAATTCAGCATTGTGCAGTGGTTTTCTTAATTATTGAAAGAATTGTCATGATTGCTGGCTTGGGTTCTTCTATTTTTTTTTTTTTTTTTAAGGCCAGGATATTTCATTTTGAAAATTGACCTAGTTCTACTTAGTGTTTAATATTGAATTTAGAAAATAATGTAAGGTTGATGCAGAACCACAGCTTTTCCACATATTGTAGTCATACACAGTTGAAGATCTCTCTCTTCTGCATAGTTTGGGGGCAGGTATTTCTGTTCCTGCCTTCCTGCAGATATTTTCCCTCCAGCATACTGAGCTGCTGAGAATTCTTTGATATTTTCAGTGCTTACTACAAATATATAACCCTTAGCAATTAATTGCTTTTAGTAACTGGTAAAAACTATTGATGCATCAGAAGAAAAAAAAATATTAAGAGACTTAATATGCTTTCTGTTTGAGGTCTGTAATGAAAATTTGGAACTTGCATCGAAGACCCATTTCCTTAAATTTGATTTCTGAATTGTTAGGTGCGAGACTTCCCTGCTTTTGTTATAACACTTGCATTTAAATTTCAGCCAAACTCAGCGAAGTCCCCATGTGTTTTACCGACATGATTTAATCAATCAACTTCAGCACAATCATGCCCTAGTTACAGTGGTTGCAGAAAATCTCTCTGCCTATATGGAAGGCATGAGGCAGTACGCTGAAGGTAAGTTTTAAAATAAAAATTGCACTCCTTAAGAGAGTTTATGAAATTTCCAGTTGAAAATGGAGTTAAAATCAGGTTACTGTAGTGAAATAACCAGGAAGTTGATTTTTCAATATTTTGAGCCTCTGTGGACTTGATAGCTTTAGTTGTGTCTGATTTGGCAAGAAAAGCTCAAAATTCTGAAAATGACCATATTCTGCTGTAAAACACGCTGCAAGTGTCAGCTTTTGCTTATTCTGTAAATTGATAAACATCATCTTACTCTATTTTCACGCTTTAATACCAGCAAAGCCCAGAGCAAGGGTCTTTAGACACTGACATCTCCAAGTTAGTTGGGCAGCTCAAGCTGGTTTTGTGGGAAGGACCTGTGCAATGGCAGAGTATTCTCTCCTACCTTCCCCCAAACCAGTTCAGCTCATTCCAGTGCAGCTCTATAGCAGTTCATCATCTTGCTTTTGGGAGTCACCCTTGTTCAGTGCGGCTCTGGTGAGGGTAGAAATTAGGTGAATCTGGTGGTGATCTGACCACAAACAGCACATCACACAGGCACAGGGACACAAAATTCAGGTATGTGTCTTTTTTTTTTAATCTGTTTTGTAAACAGAGGATGGGAAGAGGCACAGTAAAAGTTCTAAGACCTAGAAAGAACATCTCAAAAGGCCACAAGGTTCAGTCTGTCCCACTAGTGAGAGGCCAAGCTGTGCAATGACTGCTTTGTTCTGTTCTCAAGCCATGCTGTCTTAGGTTTAATTTTCTCCAGGAAGGAATGGAATGGAACAAGAATAGTTTCATGTTGTTTCTGTAAGCTGTTTGAATGCTCTTAAAGTTTGATACAGTGATGCAGAAAGGCAATTTTGCATGTAATGAACTTTGCATCTTAATTGTGTAGTTAGCTTAGATTACATGATTCTGTGATTCTCATTTGGACTTTGGCAAGTTGTTAAATCTGGGATTTGGCCTCAGGCTGGGAAGAGAGCAAAATGAACAACCATATTCTAATGCAGCGTTGCTGTCTTTGTCGAAAAGGTAGTGTATGTATATGATTAAAGTATGAACTCATTCACTTCAGCGTTTTTTTGAACTCCAAAGCCAAAAGGTCATTTTTGACAATATTATTTACTATCAAATTGTAGTTGATTTTGACAGAAAAACAAGGCATGTGTCTTGTCAGATACTTCTATTGTGTGAAAAATCCATGTCACATTGCCCTGTCACTCCTCATCTATAGTGACTCAGTAAAGCAATAATAGAAACATCTTTAGCATAATGGGAATTAAAGTGTGCAAATAAATCAAATGAAATATAATTTAAAAATAATTAACTTGCACTGTCTTGAGATGAAGCTGCTTTGGAAGTTCTACTTTCATCATGGTACAAAAAGAGGCAAACAGTAGTTGTTTTTACTATGTGCTTTATTAAGGGCAGCCATAAAATATGTCCTGAACTACACAGTTCTTGTGCAACTTCTCTTTCAGTTTCAGTTTTAAATAGAACATGATTGGGGTGTGGGGGGAAACTGACCACCAGATTTATGACTTCAGCTGACTACCTGAATAAGGAAAAATTTATTCAAATAGGTAAAATGCAGGTTCTTAATTGTTCTTTAATTGTTTCATTATACTGAATAATGAATGCGTGTATCTGTGCATAATTGTTGATTTATTGTAGACCTCAGTAGCTTTTGCCTAAACTCATTTCCATTTACAATGAAATTTTAACTAGCCGCAGCCTACTGAGAAGTATTTTCATACACCTTGTTGAAAATCGAGTTTTCAGTGGTTCTTATTATATTCACACTAACAAATCTTCAAACACATCTTTTCGAGTCAGCATGTCTTTTATAAATGTATTGTCTAATGAAAGTTTTTGTATTTGCAGAACACGGTGAATATGATCCGCAAACTGTAAGACCAGGAAGCAGATACAGTCATGTGCAGGAAGTACAAGAGCGACTTAACTTCTTACGGTTAGTTTTAACTTGAACATTGTTTGACCTTTTTAAGAATACTTTAAAGGAAAAAGAAAAACCTTTGTTTTATCTAGGTCTAAATTGCTGTGTTAGCTTCTTGCAAGTATCAGGCACAATTTTACCTATTTGCTTTTGTGGTTTGGTTTTTGCCCAGGACTTCTGTACCAGAATTCAAGTATTCCAGTGAATTTCATTAAGATCTTTGCAGGCCAGGGCTCTGGTTTGACAGTGAGATTATTACAGGCTTTTTTAGTTTGTATGCAGAACCCTGCTGACTTGAATACAGTGTGCATGTGGATGCAGTTAAATATACAGTGGAGTAACTCAGCTGAAAATATGAAACATTCCTAGGATATGTCCATATGTCCTTCATTTGTTACACAACCCCATATTTAAATCCACAATCATAATCTCAACTGATGTTAGGTTCTCCGCAACTAAGTCTTGGAAAGAGTTGGAATAACAAAATTACTTGAATTACTTCTGACCAGCTACTCTTAGTGTAAAGTAAGAAAACAAAAGATATTTGCTTGTCACGGGGTCACATTATGTTGATGCTTATTAGTCTATGTAAGTGTTAAACAGCTGTTTGACAAAATTATACGGTAGCCTGTGGATCGCAGACTTATTTTGTGACTCCTGTATGTTAAATCATTTATGTTCCTTAAATTTCAGTTCAGTGCTAAAGGAATTCATTGTCACGTGGCTGTCCAGTACAGAATGTGTAGGTAGCAATTTCTGAAAATCGGTGCCACAACTTAATCTCTGATTTACATGTGAAATACTTTGAATGAGAAATATTATTCTGAAGAACTTTTGTCATTTGTTCTTCCTGAAATATTCTTAATAATTTTTAACACTAACAAAAAATTAAAACCTAAGAAAATAAAAGGAAAAAAATCCAGTTAATTGACCTGTGCTTCTATCTCTATTCCATAAAATGGATACCTTACTTTGTACTCCTTTTAGCAAAATCACAAAAACATAGTGAGTGATTGCAGAAATTATTTCGTCTTTAATTTAAAAGTAGGACTCGACTTCAGTAGTTTATCTTGGGACGTGTGTAATATTCGTATATAATATGTAAATAATGCTTGGCGTTTTTCTTTAAAACATTTGTTTGCTGGATTTTATGCCTTTTTTATTTGGGCTGTAAGGTCATGATCCATTCAAACTTACCGATGCATCATGGTGCTAATTAGGAGTGGTGTGATGCTGTCAGTAAGTTTTTCAGGATCATGCTTATGATATGTAGATGTGTAATATGAATATTCACCCTTTCACCTGTAGTTTTCATTGAATTGTAACTCTAAATATCGATTAATAGACAGTGGTATTAATTGTCTCTTTGTTTTGCTCAAGATTTTTGTTGAAGGATGGTCAGCTGTGGCTCTGCGCCCCTCAGGCAAAGCAAATATGGAAAAGTTTAGCTGAAAACGCAGTTTATCTTTGTGATCGTGAAGCCTGTTTTAAATGGTATTCGAAACTAATGGGGGACGAACCAGACTTAGACCCTGACATTAATAAGGACTTCTTTGAAAATAATGTGCTTCAGCTGGATCCTTCCCTATTAACAGAAAATGGAATGAAATGTTTTGAACGTTTCTTCAAAGCTGTGAACTGTCGAGAAGGAAAGCTAGTAGCAAAGAGACGAGCCTATATGATGGATGATCTGGAATTAATAGGATTAGACTACCTTTGGAGGGTGAGTTAATAGGAGTAAACATCTGGAAATGTAACTGCTCAGTCTTTCTCAGTCTCTTTTTGTATTTTCAAAATGTGTGATTTATTAGTGACAGATGGACATTTCAAAAAGCCACTTTTTACAAATCATGGGCATGGGTATTGACTCTGTAGACTTCTCTGCCAAGTACTCAAGTTGTTAGCTTTGCAGACTGCTGTTTAAAAGTTATTTGAAACATCAAGTATGTATGTTATACGTACATGAGGTTAAAATTGTGCCTGTGCCATTCAGAAGGTGAATTAATGGTAGGGGTGTCTCAGAATTAGGCTTTGGTTTGTGTACCTCATAAGCTACTGTATGGTAAACTGGTTAAACCAAGTGATCACCAATCTGATTCACTCTTATATTTACAACCATTTGCCTAAACATGATTATAGATTTTCAGAGGGGTATGGGTGAAAAATATGAACATCTGATTTGAAACGTAATGTCTTCAGAGTGTTTCTAGTTTTCAAGAGCCACGTTAGAACCTGTAGTAGCTCACTTTGATGTGATTATCATGGCTGTGTTTTGTGAAACGTGACATTTATAAAGCCATGGTCTTAGAGTAGTTTTGGTTGTGGCTTCTTGAAGAGATGGGTATTTTATCACGGTGATGCTAGTTAAAACAAAAATAGATCACAATTTTTATAAAAATAAGTTTTCACACGGAGCATACAGAGTGCCTACATACTGCTACCATGATTGAGTTGTGGGAATCATCTTGCTTGGATCTGCCCTGCCATTTGGCAGCATGATGGAACTCGGAAAGCTTTAGCTCCACATCCTACAGGTGCTGTCTGTAAAGGATTGCTTTCAGCCCTGATGGGTACTAATTAAAATTTAGTTTATTGGTTATAAACAAAACTAATGTGCTTGTCCGCTCTCTTGCCCACTCCCAGCCATTTAAATATTTTTAAATTCTGGGTTTAGATCTTTGGTGATCAGATCATTCAAGCATATGAAAAAATAATTCTTTTCTGCAGCTAGTCCAAATGGAAATGTAATGTGAAGATGAATATATAGATGCTACTTCTGTTTATAAGACATGGACTCTCTTGCTAATTCTGAACTTGTTCCAACTAGTTCATTCTTCATTTTGACTCATAATTTAATTATATTGATTGTATTTTGTAACAGCTTTATAGTAACTTTCATCTTATAAAATAATTAGATGTTTTGTCAAGATACTTAAGAAACCTTTTTGGCTTTAATTTTACACTGGAAAATGCTAAGATGTTTTAACGCCGTTTTGTTTCATTATGCTAGGTTGTGATTCAGGGAAATGATGACATCGCAAACAGAGCAATAGATCTTCTTAAAGAGATTTATACTAATCTTGGCCCAAGGTTACAAGTTAATCAGGTAAAAAGATCCAACAAGCAACAGGAAAACTTAGGATATAGCATGACAGAACAACAGTGATAAAATTCTTTTTTTTGTATTTTGGTGAGTGCAGCTATCCAGGTCCTGGTCAGATGCAGAGCTAAAAGCTCTTCCTGATATTAGTTGACTGAACTCTGATTGTTCGCATTGAATTGGTCTGTCTTGTCCTTTCTACTGAGGAAAAAAATGAGTATCGTATAGTTATGTCAGCCTTTTGTTGAACTTCCGATTGTGGTGTTTTTGTGCTAGTATGTTCAGTGGATGGGTGTGTTGAGTGTTTTCACAAGCTAATCTTATTAAGGGTCACAGAATTGCCATGTAATGGTCAAACTGGGCACTAGTGAATCAAATATTGTATTCTCTGTGTTAATACTTGCTGGGAGCTGCATTTCTGGGTTTGGTTTGTGTGAATTTTCTAGCTTCCAGCATTGGATTATCCCAATGAAAAAAATACAGGGTTTAATGTTTCTTGTACTATTTTTTAACTCTAATTAGGTAGTGATTCATGAAGACTTCATTCAGTCCTGTTTTGATCGTCTGAAAGCCTCCTATGATACACTGTGTGTATTGGATGGAGATAAAGACAGTATCAATTGTGCAAGACAAGAAGCAATACGAATGGTGAGAGTGTTGACTGTTTTAAGAGAGTATATAAATGAGTGTGACAGTGACTACCATGAAGAGAGAACTATTCTACCTATGTCAAGGTATGTGTGAAAATGGACTACTGTGCTTTTGATTTTTGTTAACGAAAATATTACTAATATCTTTAATCTTTAGATTTTATTAAGAGGGTTTCTATTCAGGAAATATAGAGTTTCAAAATGGTGTTTTTATTGCTAATTCATGAACATATAACCTGCAGTGAAAACAATTTGAAAAACAGGACACATAGAAGCTTATATGAAAAGGAGAACAGGCCCGAGAATAAACTTGCTACTGGCGTTTTGTTCTTTAACTAGCACAAGGTACCTACTGACTACATTATTTTGGGTGTTCTTGATTTTTTTCCAGATAGCTATTTAAAAGCAATACTGTTATTTAACAGTATTTGAAAACGTGGAAGCATTTTTAGCATGTTTTTCATAGTCCTTTCATACAGAAGTCATGGTCTTAACTTCTGGAGTTCTTTACACAGTTGGTGATCTTTGCAATCTTAAATGTGGGATTTTCTTTAAGTGAAATATTCTTGAAGTTTCCTGTGAAAAGAAGAGAACAGCACTTTGAAGTGCTGATTTTCTTTTACTTTCTTTATGCGTTCACTCTTACACTTGTCATTGAGTAAAAACTTAAATCCTAGCTACTCCCCTTCTTTAACTCCTTGGTACAGACAAGAATGAAGCATGTAAATGCAGTGTTGTTGTTAGAAACAAAATACTTCATATCCTGAGAGAGAAAAGCAGAAGAGAAAACTCATTAGAAGTTCTAGTTTTAGTAGCTGCGTTCTGTGGGAAGACTCTCGGAAGTGCATAAGAAATACATTGAGATTTCTGTGGATTTATGGTGCAAGTAATACATTTTTAGACATGGTAGCTGTCTGTTGTCCCCTTATTTAAATGCACTTTTTGTGAAGGGAATCTTCAGAGATTGCCTTTTCTTCGTGACGTGTCAGTAATTTTCAGTGCTCCTCGTCAATTTTAGTACATGTGTTGATTGATTAGTCTTAAATTCTCTTGTTGATTGCAGGAACGTCTTTTTTATATGGGCTGTGTACTTGATTAGACAAGGTTTCTCACAGGTCACGGTAGCAAGTTGTTTTTCTGGGGACTTTTTGCCTTCTTTCGTGGCTCTGGATTAGTTTGTTGTGTTTGTCTGGACACATCTTGCCTAATGAATCCCCTGACATTGTGCAGTGTGATTACTACTGATGTTTCCTTTTTTATTTTACCTCTTCAGTTGTGTTTTTTTTTTATTATTTTCTCTGGTTTTTAAAATGGGAATTTTAGTATAAAACTTGTAACAGCTTTTGACAGAAGACATTAGGACTTGGTGACCTGATGGCTCTTTCTGATCTTTGTGTAATTAAAAGAGCAAAAAATGGTTGCCAGTCTGATCAAAATCTATTAATGCATATTGATTGTGAAATTACCGGCCAAAGGAAAGGTCTGAAACTTCCTTAGAGGCTTTTCAAGATTTTGTCCATCTTCCTAACCCGTCCGTAACGTTGACTGTATTTTTAATGCATTTGAGTGGAAATTCTTGAAAGTTACCGTGTATGTTACGTAATTCCTGGGGCTTTCACAGAATCGTGTGCTGGAGTCTGTCACCTTATGTAAAGGTTTTATGTTGAACTATATGCCACACAAAGCAGGAAAAATACAGTATTTCACAATTTTATCTGGTGCGTTTGTTTCTAGGGCGTTCCGTGGTAAACACATCACACTGGTAGTTCGTTTCCCAAACCAAGGCCGGCAAGTGGAAGATTTGGATATTTGGTCTCACACAAACGACACGATCGGCCAAGTGCGGCGTTGTATTCTCAATCGTATTAAAGCCAATAGTGCGCACACGAAAGTAGAACTGTTCATCGGTGGCGAGCTGGTGGACCCTGCTGATGACAGAAAATTAATTGGGCAGCTGAATCTCAAAGATAAAACGGTAAGAGGTGCAGGTTGATGATTTATGCCAGTTCAGTGTCTCTTTCTTTGTGTGTAAATGCTTGTAATGTGCCATGCATGGGATCGCTTTTTCTTGTAAAATGTTTCAGTTCCTCCCCTTGCGTTACACTGTTAACCTTATGCCAGATTCTTTAGTAAAGAATTCTCATTTTTGCATAGTATTAAAATGATGGTTGTGTTTTTCAGCTAATTACAGCTAAGCTTACACAGATAAATTCTAATATGCCCTCGAGTCCAGATAGTTCTTCTGACTCTTCAACTGGTTCACCTGGCAACCATGGCAATCACTACAGTGATGGGCCAAATCCAGAAGTTGAAAGCTGTTTGCCTGGAGTGGTAAGCACATTCTGAAATTAACAGTTTAGAAGTGTTTTTTTCCTTATGCTTTGTCTGTAACTAACAGTTTCTATGGGGGGGTGTTATTTGCTTATTTTAAGATCATGTCACTGCATCCTCGATACATCTCCTTCCTTTGGCAAGTTGCAGACTTAGGCAGTAGTCTGAATATGCCACCTCTTAGAGATGGAGCACGCGTTCTTATGAAGCTCATGCCTCCAGGTAAAACTCAATTTTATCCTGTGTCATCTTGTAATTATATTATATTGTATAATAATTTCTCACTTGTTACATAAAAACAAATATAGGAGAGTGTTTTCCACTTCTTGGTAATGTATTGATAGTGTAAGTCTTGTTTATCCTTACTATCGTAAATGTGTTTCCCAGTTAGTTCTCTCTTGTCTGTCATGCAAAGTTGCGTAGTTTGCAGTTGGTACAGGGGTTCGGTACCACACCGCAAATGGGGAGAAGAGGTTTTGCAGCACTACTGGAAAAAGTAAATTTTGTACTGTTAGGAGTTATCATTCATAGTCTGATCAACTTTGCTGGTACCGTCAAAATTTCTTAGATTTATAATCGTAAATACTACTGGCTAGTACTGGTGTAATTTTATTTATAGGTGGTTGTTTTTTTGTTTCAGATAATACTACAGTTGAGAAACTAAGAGCTATTTGTTTAGATCATGCGAAGCTTGGGGAAAGCAGCCTTAGTCCATCCCTCGATTCTTTATTCTTTGGTCCTTCTGCTTCACAAGTGCTATATCTAACAGAGGTTTGTGATGCTTTGCCTGTTCATTAAAAGTCTTTAGCTTCCTCTTTGGTTGTACTTGCTGTAGCACTGTGAGAGCCTAAGATCGAATTCTGATTGGAGATGTATAATCAAAAATACTGTTTACTGGAACAAACAATGATATTGTCAAAGCATTGCTTAGTAGTGGTCCAGGACAGTCTTTTGTTTAATCATCTATATTCAGCTCACTGTATTTCTGTTGGTTCTGTATTTTGTTGTGTAGGTAGTTTATGCCTTGTTAATGCCTGCCAGCGCGCCTCTGGGAGAAGATGCCAGCGACTTCCAATACAACTTCTTAAAAAGCGGTGGTTTGCCTCTTGTATTGAGCATGCTGACTAGAAATAACTTCCTGCCAAATGCAGATATGGAGACTCGAAGGGGTGCCTACCTTAACGCTCTGAAAATAGCCAAATTATTGCTAACAGCAATTGGATATGGCCACGTTCGAGCTGTGGCAGAAGCTTGTCAACCAGTTGTGGAAGGCACAAGTACCATTTCACCGGTAATATAAACCTTCCTTGTGCACATAGGAATGTACTTTTTTTAATATATTGCTTGCAGCAGCATCTGCCTACTCTCTACTGACAATCTCTTTGAGTGAGTTGAATGTCAAGAACTCGATGTAATTCTGAAATTAATAATGTTGCCTGATGATTCTAAAAAACTTAATAAACAAGCACTGATTCTTTCTGAATGTAGAAAAGTTAGGTGTGAGATCTACTTTTTCTTTATATGATTTCCATTAGCCTGCTTGATTTATCAGTACAGGTACATTTCCATTTTCAAGTACATACATCCCACACATGCACATTCTAGATCTTCTGGGCGGCTGAGCCTGTTGAAGAGTGTGTCTCTGAGTTTCTTGTATTCTCATGTTTATAATTGGAGTATAAAATCCGAGAAGTGATGTTGAGACATGCCAGCCCTGTATCTACACAAAAGTATCTGAAGGGAGACTGTGGGGACAGTGGTGCCAGACTGTTTTTCAGTTGTGCCCAGTGACAGGACAAGGAGCTCAGGGCACAAGCTGGAACATAAGAAATTGCACTTAGAAATAAGGAAAAACTTTGCTGTGGAGTCAGAAAGCACAGAAAAAGGCTGCCCAGAGAGGTTATGGAGTCTCTTCCTCTGGAGATACTCAGAACTAGCCTGCATGCAGCCTTTTGTCATGTGTTGTAGGCAGTCCTGCATTGTTGGGTGGGGATGTTGGACTTTGTGATCTCTTGAGGTCCCTTTCAACTCTAGCGATTCTGTAATAAGTCCTTGGCTTGCTGAATTCCTCATTCTGTCCAGTGCTTTTAGAAAATCCTTGCAGAGAACAGCTGGATACTTTGCAAATAAGTGTTGGTAACTGACAGATACCCTACTCTAACATTTCTCAGAGCTGAGAACAGAAAGTATAAAACAGGTGTTCTGAACTGTGATCTCCCACGTTTATAGATTTTATGAATGTTTAATAGAGACAGCTAGTTTGTCTGCATCTGGAGAAATAGGTTGTAGATAAAGATTTTGTTTCTCCCCCCTTACAGTAGACATACAATGTAGTGCCCCAAAACTAGAATTTGCTGCTGTCTTCCTCAGCTATTTGCTTCCACGTTTTCCAGCTTTGCTTTTTTCTTTTGTAAGGTTCCATCTCAAATGGTTCCTTGAGGTGTCAGCCCAAATTGAAGAACACAGAGTCACGCTTGAGAGGACTTTCTTACAAAATACTTACTAAGATCAATGCCTGAAGGGAAGTACGTTCCCCTTTAGTCTGCAGAATTGTATCTGTTCTGGTTAGTTTCATCTGTTGCAAGATACGCAACTCGGTCTTTTTCAAGGAAGTCGGAATTACCGGCAATGGAAAAAGTATGATCTTCACGTCTTGTATGTTTTACTTTAGAATATAATAGTAAATCTTAAAGCAGACATGTTTGTGTTTGCTCCCCTGTCCTTCATCTGCTTATAATGAGCAAATTTTACTGTCCTGTTTTCTTGTGACAACTATTCAAAAGGCAGTTTGGAACACAGAAAAAGTCACTTGAATCTTGAAGCACTCTTTCAAACGGTGTTGAATTGTTGTTTGAAACAGATTTGTATGACCACTTAGGACGTAGTAACTGTCCACAACTACTGGCATTCACTGTTTAGTGGTACAGGCATCTAACTTTATTAACTGGTTTACTGGAAAAATGTTTTTTCTTGTCATCATTGTGTGGTTTGAAGGACCACAAAATAAAATGTCTTGAGACATTTTATTGCTGCAGCACCAGTAACCGTACACCTTGGGATGTACACCTTGGGATGTATCTGACATCGGTAAATAGGTTTCGTTTGTCTTAGACGAGTACCGTAGCCTAAGTTTCTGCCGTGGCTTTCCATCAGTACTTGAGAGAATGACGTAGCTGTGGTTAGGTGTCTCCAGTCTTCCGGTTACAGGTCTGCTGGCGTCACTAGGACCTTTTAAATTTTCCTCTTTGCTTTCCTAGAAAGTTGAATCAAGTGTTGTTAAACATGGTATTGTGGTACATAGATGTGATACGTTGAGTTTCACCATTAACAGTCAGCTTGCTGTAGCTCATTGGTGCCGCAAGCTCTATTACTCAGGAGAGGAAACTCTGCTCAAATCAGTTCATAAAAGATGAACACTTGTCTTGCTGCTGATTCTGTTGTGGAAGTACAGTGAAGAACAAAAGGGATAATCCAGATCAGAATTGTTCAGTAGTGTTCTGACTCGAGTATTTAAACGATATTTAACTATAATGAATGTGGCAGCCATGTTCTCTCAGACACTATTGACTAATCCAGTGTTAAATGACTTTAACACTGTTTTGTTGAAGTCATTCTTACCTGAAGAGAAAGGGAAGGAGACGTCCTAAAGAGACACTGTAAATGTAAACATTCTCTTAAATTGAAATAACCTGATCGATACACAAACCCCCAAACTGAAGTGCTTTTGAACAACTGCCTCTCTTTACTTGTACTATGTGATCACAAACTGTCACATACAGTGTCCTCAGATGTGGTAGTATCTACTTGAAATTGAGGGGGCCCATTTCTCCTTGTTTTTGCTGTCCAAGGCCTTACCTACTTCTGTCAAACCTTAGCGAGTACCTTAGATTTTCATATCTTCCTGCTTTCTTGTTTCCACATAAAAATAAGTATAAGAAATACTTTTCTTCCAGATAAACCAGGCTACGCATGACCAGGCAGTGGTGCTACAAAATGCCCTACAAAACATTCCTAATCCAGCTTCAGAATGCATGCTAAGAAATGTAGCAATACGTCTTGCACAGCAAATATCTGATGAGGTTAGTGAATTCCTTTTTGTATCGCCTTTTTTTTTTAGTCTTAAATTTATTTCTTTGTGGATTTTCCTTCTAGAATGTCATGGAACATCTTAGGTAATGTTCGTACAGTTCATAAGCTTACAACTATTTAGAAGTATTTAATGAGTTGTTTTCATATACCGTTACGAAATTCATTGTCTAACAGCATACAGTACACCAGGCAGGTTCTGTTCAGTCACTCTTTAGTTGACTGGGTGTCATTACACTTAGATCAGAACTTCAGAAATATTATATACAATGTTTAAAGAAGTTAGTGTGTACTTGGAAGACATTTTTGTGGTACTTTGTTCTCTTCTGGGTCTTTTTGTTTTGATTTTGGTGTAACGTTTTCTTCCTGAAGAGGGAACAGAAAAGGCATATGGAGGAGGGGAGGAGAGAGGAGCGTTGAGCGTTGTCAGATGCTGAAGTTGTTGCTGTTGTGTCTTTAAGCATTGAAAGTGCATTAATGATACAAGGAAGAAATTGGATTGTGGAGCTCGGTACAGTTAAACAGTGTGCTTTGTAAATATAATAGTTTTATCTGTGTGGTATGAACAAATTCCATTCAGTTTTGCAATTATGAGTCACGTGAGTGAATAAATTTGTGAGTTCTGCTGAATACAGCAGAAACTGAAATGGGAGCTGCAACTTCATCATCCGTGACAGATCAGGATACTTCCTTTTCTACTGTGGAAGCAGTGAATATTGTCCTTTCAATGCTGTGTGATATCTCCGCAAAGCTGTCTCAGAAACCTTTCTGAGCTATCTAAATATGAGTAGTCTACCATTATCATTTCAGTGTAGAAAGGTACACTATTTCTTCTGAGCAGAAACCAGTGTCTAGAGGACACACAATGAACTAGACTGTGAGACTGAACCATCTGCATTCCCTTAGCAATAGTGTTGCGTCCATAGGTGATTGTACATGTAAAATGAGCGTGTTGAAGTCTGAATTAATTTTTTTCCACAGAAAAGATGTCTTCTGAAGAATGGGTTTTAATTATGGTGTTTATCTGCTTCAGAGGCCTTCTAATTAAGAAATACTCTTTCTTTCTCCAAGTACAATAACAGCGTACATAATCAGAATTTACCTAACAGTACAGCTCTTGAGGTATTGCCTAGAATCTTCTGAAATGGCAGAACTGCTGCAGATCTAAGTGGCACATACGTTGTACTTTGCCTTTTTTTTTTCTTTTAATGCTTTGTTGGTCAAAGAGTCTTGTGAGCTGACCTCACAATGTTAAAAACGATAAATCGGACATGATTTCCATAGGCCAAGTAAATTCTACACAAATTTTGATACTTTAAGTTTTTTAATAACTGCATTGAGTTAAAAAGAAGTTCCTTTTCTGTTATGTGTTTCATGTTATGCTGTTAACATAAGGTTGCTTTGCTTGTGGCAAACTTTAAATACCTTTTGTTTTTCTTGAAACACCTGTCCATGTCCGCAGCAGATTGTCCAGGTTTCCTGTTGGAGCTAGCTTAGAAATTAAGCTGCTTGCAGTCCTCTTTTTTTAATTCTCAGCATTAGAAAAGTGAAATTGCTGCAAATTATAAACAAAGACGTTTGTAAAGTCGCAAACTGTATGTATATCACTGGAAACTGCTGAATGTTAATTCAGATCATACCCTAAATACTGAAAAGTGATCCTGCATTCGTAAGATACGTGGGCTGTATTATTAATTTTAAACCCTGTACAACTTCATTAAAGAGCAGCCATGTACTTGACAAGCATCAGTTTGTCTAGCTAGTTACCAGCTAGCACTGTAAACCAGTGGAATGTGGTGATGACAAACCCTGAATTAACTTGAACTTCTTTACTTAAAGGCTACCTGCCTTCCATATGCATACTTGGAATTTTGTTGGGGTTTTTCTTCCCCCCAAAATAGGAGCGTTTTAGCAGTGACATTGGTAATTTCTGAATTCAAATCAAATAGTTGATGGTTGTTTATAAAACATGTTTACTTGTAATTCCTGATTTGTGATACTGTAATGAAATAACATACATGCTGCTGTCTGTTAAACGTGAAGCGTTACACGAGTGCAGTTCAAATGCTTATAATCTTTTTGTAATTCCTATTTAAGGAAGAAATTCTTTGCTAACCTTTAAAATATAAACTCTATACAGAATACAGTTGTTGGAATTTAGAATGTGTTGCAATGTTATTTGTAACTAGATTTTAATGTTGCTTTCCTTCTCTATTTTTCAGGCTTCAAAATACATCCCTGATATCTGTGTTATTAGGGCAGTACAAAAAATTGTATGGGCATCAGGTTGTGGGTCAGTTCAGCTGGTTTTCAGCTCTAATGAAGAAATTAGTAAAATCTATGAAAAGGTAAGATCCTGAACTACTTTTTTTTATATACCTGTTCCTTTCATTGCAGAGAGGTACAGTGTCAACCAGGTGAGGCTTAAGAATGTGATGGGTAGGTGCCTGGTGCGTTTCAGGAGGCCAGTATATGCCAGTTGTCATGCCACACTTGTAATTTTCTGTTGCAGATTCTTTTTCTCATTAAGTAATCACTTGTATCTTGAATCTGCTGTAGGCTCAAAATGCAACAGTCCTGTGAGCTGCTGTAATATGCTTTCATCCCAGTTAGATTCTGTATCTGAGGAAGAAATAAGTGTTTCTTGCATTGCTGATTATTTCTAGAATTCAAAATTAAAAGCACTGAAGCACTGGTAAACAAAGTAATTGTTAATCCTGCATGTTTGGGTTTCTTTCTTTTATTGTATAAGGATGTAAAGCATCTTCACGTTTTTCACATGTGTGGTTCAAGTGAACTGTGTGCAGTTGCAGGTTATGTTATTGTCATATAGCACACGCCTGTGTGTAATGAATGTTGCTTACCCTTATAGGAAATAGCATTTGTATTTTGACGGTGATTTTTCTTTCAATTGTTTTGTCCTTTAAGCATCTTCACTTTTTTTCACTTGTCAGTACTTGCCTGAGAGTAAAAGGGAGGACAAATATATACAGTAGTTTTGTTATTACTGTATAAGCTGTTTTCATTAAGTGAAGAATGAAAAATATTATTTACTGCAGCAAAATGCCACGCTGCTCTTTTGAGCTTAGGTCGTGTAGTATAGTGGTATCAGCTTCTCCTGTGAGAAAACTTCATTAAATAAGGTGTGTGTGGGGGTGGTTCATTTGGGGCTTTTTTAGAGGTGATAAACCTGAATATAAAGTAAACATTTGCAATAGGGCAGCTACCTTCGGTTTATGCTAGTGAAATAAAAATTGAAGGGAAGAATTGGAAATCGAGCGGAAGAAACTGCGGAAGTAGTAATGAAAGGGAATGAAGTATACTTTGTTAAAATAACATGAAAAGAAAACTACTTTTAAATGAATTGTATAAGTAGTAGGAAGCTTTTAGGCAATAAGTTGTGATTTATTAATGCTTGGTAGCTTGGTAAAATGGTACTTCTTGATAATTGGCAAAAAGTTACAACTTAACCAGAGAAAGTTTTATACTCGGTGTTCTGAGTGGTCAGAAATTGTAAAATTTTTCTGCAGAAAACTCCCAACAACCCAAACAAAACCCAGATACTACGGAAACACTGCAAAAGTATTAACTGATTTAACTTTTGCCTGCAAGCTTTCTATTTAAGTTGGGACTCCTTAAGTTCATGCATGGAATTGTCCTACTGTGAGAAGTACATTACTGGAACTTCAGGTCATCCCATGTAGTACTTAGAATCATATGTGAGTAGAGTAGATTGAATTCTTGGCACTGATAATCACTTAGTATATGGATTTGTGGTTTTTTGTATTTAGTCTGTATGCCTTGGAGCCGGTTTAGTTTGTCAGGATTATTTTCTATACTCATTTTGTGCTCCTGTTTATTTTCACAGACAAATGCGGGAAATGAACCAGACATAGAAGATGAACAGGTTTGCTGCGAGGCATTGGAAGTGATGACCCTGTGTTTTGCTTTGATTCCAACGGCACTGGATGCACTCAGTAAAGAAAAGGCATGGCAGACATTTATCATCGATCTGCTATTGCACTGTCACAGCAAGTAAGTTTTGGTGGTAGCTGATTTTTCTGGGCTTTTTAAAAATCACATATGTTATCCTGCAATTCAGTATTAATATGAAGCTTAAGTGCAGAGCAATGACTTCTGGAGTGTTTTGGGGTTTTTGGTAGGGTTTTTTTGCCTTGCATCTTTCTTAATATTCTGTTCAGCAATATAAACCTGTGATCTGGACACCCATCCTAAAGTGGTAGCTGTATTAGTTCCATCTGCTTTGTCATATAAATATTTTTCAAGCTGGATGGATGCTTGAAAGTGTGCTACTGAGGACTTCAGTACTTATTTAGTATAAAATAATAGGTACTTTTAAGATTTTTCTTGCGCTGGAGTGGTAGGTACATTTGTGACTTTCTGTGTAAAACACAAGTCACGTAGCCATCACCTGATGCCGTAGTTGCATCTTGGAGGAACCCATAGCACTTGTTACCTGGGGATAGATAGGGAAAGCCTGCAGGAGCTGCTGAGAGTGATGTGGTTCATCTGTCCTGCTGTCTTGTTATAGTTCAGGGATCTCTTCTTATCTTTGAGCTATACATAACAGATCTTTTTAGACAGTATCTGCACAAAGCATCTGTACAATGTATGTCTGACTTTCAGCCCATCTGATACTAAGATGTTAAGTATCAGAAGCCATCCAAGTGAAAAGTGTTTTCATGTTATTAGTAGACTTTGTTAATGGTGCTTTGAACTGTTGTTCTGTACTTCTTCCCTGTGAGAATTTCTTCGTCTTCTGCTGTCCTTCAGTAAGATGACTACAAAGGTTCAGCTCTAGTTTTTGCGAGTTGTGTTGCATGCTCAGTATGACTAAGCAGAAGTTCAAAGCTGTTCTAGGTCTGGTTTGTGTCCAAAGGCCACAGTACTCTAGTAACTCGTTCTAAACAAAGCCACTCGTGCAAGACAAGTTTCAATTCAACCTAATTTTAAGCAATCACAGAGCTGTTGTTCTTTAAGTACATCAGAACAATATTAAGTGCATCCTAATCCTTAGCATGTGGGCCAAGTGTCAGTAGTGCCCCATCCTTTGATTTTTTTACTTTTATGTGGGTCCAAAGATTTGTTGTATTTGTGGCTTCTTTACATAATCTGAATTCTGCAAGTGTAACTGACAGGTGATAATTTTTACAATACATTTCTTTACAGTTACCTGATGTTTCTGACGTTTGTATTTCATATTTACGTGACATGTCTCAAATGTTCCCCAACATTTGTGTGTGATACCAAAAGCTAGGTGAAATACTCTCGTTACCCACTGCTCCTTCAGTTTTTGAAAAGTGCAGATGCTCTGCTCCTTGAGGATTATTTGTCTTCTGGTCATATTGCCTTAAAGAAGTCAGCTGTTGTTTCAAAATAGGAACTCGTAAATCTATAAGTCTTAAACGGTTTAGTTCTTAGAGTTTGGTTTTGCAGGTTCCATCTGACACAGTTTGAGATGTAAGTAATGTCTTTTTAGGAAACCTGTAGTCTTGTTCTACAGATGGGAATGTCTCTCATGGTTTTGCTGGTCTCTTCTAATAGTTCCTCTTCTTGATGATTTGAGCAGGTTTGACTGAAATTGAATCCCCAGTGTTTCACATTGTATTATGCTTAGTAAATGTTTTATTTTACTTCCTAAAATACTGGAAGAAACTGTATTTGTCCTTAGGCCAGGGCTTCTCTTTGTACTTGTTTTGTGACACATCAGCCCTAGTCTGAAGAGCAGTGGTGTAAATTCCCAGGTGTGTTAGCTTTCTGCCCTATAAGAATGTGTGTAGCATTAATGGATTAGTTTGGTGCTGGTGGTGTTAGAGGAGATAAAATTTTAAAGGACTTCTCATACCCAAGTGGATTGCTGCTCAGCTTAGCTCCTTCTCTGGTTTATTTCTCCACCAGATACTGTCAGTACAGGAAGCTAACCATTGAGCTCTTTTCTCACTTTATGCTTGTAAAGCTGCTGACATATGTGATACTGTTGATTAGTGCATGGTAGTTAGAATGATATAAATGTGAATAGAAACTTTAAGACTACTTTGAAACCGAAATGGAGCTGTGATAGGAAAGTAGAATTCCTCTTCTGAATTAATGTGGAAGCAAGTTAGTGTTTGTGATACAAAGAAATTATAGCAAATACTAGACAGAATTCCAAATATCCTTCCATTTTCAACTACTGTTATGTTTGCTTATCACAGTACAATGAGATCAAAAATAGGCATGTGAGAAAAGGGGTTTTGGTGCACCATAAAAGACAAGGAGGATGATCAAATTCATATCTCATAAATATAAATAAAGGGGTTGGTTATGTTTCTTTCAGAGATTTGAGATTGTGTGGAGCTTCTGTTGGTTTTTGTAATATAGCCATGCTATCTATAAATTGAGATTGGAGTGCAAAATGTGTAATATTGAATACTAGAGATGTTCTTGTTCTCCAAGGTAATTGATTTTATAGTGGTGACCCCTGCATGCAAGACTGGCTTAGCCAACAGTAGGTAGCTGAACAGTTAGTCCTAAAATGATCCTGCAACCCAGAAGTATAACACTGATGGCTGTAAAGTATCTGATGGTCATATAGTGCGACCCACGTAAACAAAAAATCTTACTGCCCTTGTAAAGTAATGGCACACTCACCTGAAGAAGAGTGTTGGCAGAAATCTGTCCTGGAGCTAGCAATAGGAGGGCATTTGGGTTGCCTGCCTTAAGGAGAGTGCTTGGTCTGCAATTGTTTCACTTGCCAAGAGTGAGTTTGTCAAGCAGCTGTGTCCTGTCTGCCAGCTGTACACTGTCACTGTGGTGTCTAATGTGGCACTGGGTGGTCTGTGTTAGGCAGCTGCACCCTCCCATCATTCCTTAAGAGCTCTTTGATTGCTGTAGCCTCACAAAAAGATAATTCTTGCTTTCAAGTACTGCAGATAGAACAGTGTGAGGCGTTTGGTTCCTTGGATGTTTTTCCCATCTTAAGACAATACCACCTTAGTTTACCTTTACGTTCATGAACCTGAGGACTCTGTGTTCCGAACAGTTGAAAACTTTCATGCTAAAATAAAATTTCTATGATATATGAAAACATGATATCAGCAATCGCAGCCCATAAAATGTCAGTTATCATTAAGCACAGAACAGACGACCTCCACCCCACTGTCTTCTGCAACTCAAAATAATGTAGTAGAACTTGCAAGCACAAAGAAGGGTGACTCCCATCTGAATAGCTTAGGGCACTCTATTGGGAGAAGAGAAATTGTGTGAAGAGAATGCCACAGAGGCCTTTAAAATCAGAAATGGTGGAGGGAGAATAGAGAACAGAGTTGTTTGCATAAGAATTCCTTGAGTTGTACTACTTAGGCGGTGTAAACCTTGAATTGGGAAATAGCTTGAGGAGTTCTTACATGCGTTTGTCCGGTGAGAGCTATGAAGTACTGTTTTTGTGAGTCTTCCTGAACCACAGACTGCTGTAAGCTGAGAGAACGCTGTGGAGAAGTGTCACTGCATACTTCCCTCTTCTTGTGCAGTTTCCTAGGTGTGTCTTTGCTCTGATCTCAAGGCCATTTTTGCATGTCTTTGAAACGGAAGAATAGAAAGAACCGTGAAGGAAATAGGATTCTGTTACATGCTTTCCACAGTCACCTCGTGGACAGTAAACAGTGACAGCCACACTAAACAGACACCGCAAAATTCAGTTTCTTTATATGTTGAGATATTTCCATAAAGCACAGGATTAATTTCTATCTTCTCCCCACTCAAGCAGAGTTGTGTCTAACAGGTTTTACAAGACAGCATGCTCAGAGTATTAATCTTGCTGCATGAAGCGAATGTTTGCCTTTTTTTCCTATACATTATACCAGTAGTTAATTTTATGTTCATAGATTGAAAAATTCCTTTAATTGTAGCCGCATGAATTTTCAGGGGATCATATTTTCTTATTAATAATAGTAAATTTTGATCACGTCGTAGTTGCTCATCACATTGCAGCAATGTTAAGAGCAGTTTTACTGGGGTGGTAGTCTGTTTTGTTTTTCAGGAGCAAATGGGGCTTGATTATAAAAATGAGAAATTTACTTAGGACTGCAGATTGCTCGGGGGGTTTTTTATGCAGCGGTTTTAGCAGTTGCAAAGGTTTGGTGGTTAGGTGCTGATACGCTTTCTTTTAACTTTCATAAGTTGGCTTAAGTGTCTGAAACTTCATTGGAAGGAGAAACAATATGGTAGATCTTGAATAACTAAAGCATTCCCATTTCCTACATTGTGCACCGTTTTAGAAAATGGCATTAAGCAGATAAGCACAAATCTAATTGGTTTATTTTTAATGTCCTGTTTGGGTAGGGAGATTGAATTTAATGTTTATATTAAATAATTTCCAGAACTGTCCGTCAGATGGCACAGGAGCAATTCTTTTTAATGGCTACAAGGTGTTGCATGGGACAGAGACCTCTCCTTTTCTTCATTACCCTGTTGTTTACTGTTCTAGGGGTAAGTTTTTAGAAGTAAAGGCTTCATTACAATAACAACTCCTGTAAAAGTAGTAAGACTACAAGGAGCAATTTGCCAGAAAAGGCAAATTGCTATTAACAACAGGTTGACATAAAGGAAAGCAGCACAGTTGATTTCCATTTGGGTTAGATGAGGGGGAAAGGGACTGTGTTTTTGCATTTTCTGATATGAACATGAATAGTACACTTCAACACATGCATTTGATCTTCAGTCAATGCCAACCTTCAAGTAAAAGTTACTCGCAGGTCAGATAGATACCTGCAGTTATTGCTGCCTTCTGTGGGCCTGCCAGGACTTCGCAATTCAGTGTGCTCCTGGCTTTCTTGAGCATTTGATAACTTTACTGTTTGTTTTTTTCCCCCCATTCAGGCGTAGAAATTGTTGCTAAAATATTCTCTAAGTCATTAACTAACTGCTAAATACAATTTTAAAATTGTTACAAAAGATGAAAAATTACCGTCTTTCATGTATATTGCCAGTTTTAGGGAAAACAGGTTAGTGCTGGACTGCAAGTAGAAGCATATATGAATTCTATGTAATTTGTTTTGTGTTTTGGTTTGCATAGAGTACTGCAAGAGAGAGAGCTAAGCATTCTGGAGACTACTTCACTCTCCTAAGACATCTGCTTAACTATGCTTACAACAGTAATATTAATGTACCTAATGCAGAAGTTCTTCTGAATAATGAAATTGACTGGCTTAAGAGGATTAGGGTAAGTTTTCAGTTTCTTTCTGGTAATCGGCTTTTTGCTGCTTTGTAAAGTACAGTTTTAAGCTTGATAAATGTGTATTAGAGTATCCTAACTTTCTCTTCAATGGCAGGATGAAGTAAAAAGAACAGGGGAAACAGGTGTTGAAGAAACGATCTTGGAGGGTCATCTTGGAGTAACAAAAGAATTGTTAGCATTCCAAACACCTGAGAAGAAATACCATATTGGTTGTGAAAAGGGAGGGGCTAATCTCATTAAAGTAAGTTTCTTGACTCGAGGGGCTTTTTGATATCTGTTACGAACAGGTAAAAAGAAGCTTTGCATCTGATGGTCTGTAACCATGAGAGCATAGAAAGTTCCAGTATAACTCTTTGACAAAGACTGCTCACTGGAGTTTGAAAGAAATTATGCTCTTCATCAGTTCTCTAGAACCACTTCTTGTGGAGTAACTGTGACCTCGTAAACTGTTTTGCTAGACTTGGCAAGCACCGTGCAAGGATAGTGAACTAGATAGAGGGCAGTCCTGCACAGCACTGCTTCCTTTCATTACTCTGTATTGTCTTGTCTTCACATGTTCTTAATTGGTGCTGTTAACGTTTGTCAGGTTTGAACAAGTGCATGACATGTGAACATTTCTTGACTCAGACATATTTTCTTTGTACCACTGACATTACGCAGCAGGAATATTCTGGAGGTTTTTGCAACACTAATTGATAAAAAGCTTTGCAGGTAGAGATAGTACTGATTTGCAGAAGAATAGAATTACACAGGTTATTTTTAAGTTCTGGGTGGATGGCATGGAGTTTCTACAGAATCACTTTGTAATTCAGCTACTTTGTTTACGGTTTTGAAGTTACTGATCTAAATTTTAATTCTTGGGTTTTTTTCAAGTACTTTCCTGGCTTTCAGAGGTTCAGTTAGCAAATCAATTGTACTCTCTTATGAAATAATAAATAATGTGCCATTCTATGATGATTCATTTTCCTTTTTTTTTTTTCCAGGAGTTAATAGATGATTTCATCTTTCCGGCATCCAATGTTTATCTACAATACATGAGAAATGGAGAATTGCCTGCTGAGCAGGCCATACCAGTCTGTAGTTCACCAGCTACTATTAATGCTGGCTTTGAGCTTCTAGTTGCACTAGCAGTTGGATGTGTGCGAAATCTCAAACAGATAGTAGACACCTTGACTGAAATGTATTACATAGGTACAGCAATCACTAGTATGTAATATTTTAAATTTTCTATTTTTTAATGTGTGCGTTATGTAAAGGTTTTGTGTCATCAACTGAATTAGATGCTAAGTTTTTTAGTTTGGGGATGGTATGTTGCTGCTTTCAATGCTGCAAAATCAAGCTTTCAAAATCTGAAAGTTTCAGTGTAGCCTATGTTTTCTATGCAGTACATGGTTGCATCCAAGTTCCAGCCCCAGTCACACAGTCTGACCCTTCCTACCCTGATATCTTAACTGTTCCTCTTTGTCCATAGTAGTTCCCAGGAACTTCATTCTGTCTGCATCTTCTTTTGTGTCGTCATTTCATGCTCCTCCTAACCAGTCCCAGAACCTCATCACGTTTCTTTTGGCTTAGTTTTAGTGCCAGTCTCTTGGTTACTCACCTAATTGGTGAGTATTGTCCACACTCAGACACAGGCCCACTGTTACCTCTCTCTTTCTAGTTCAGTACTCATTCTCTGCCTGTTGTAGTCCTTTCTCAGACATTCTCTCAGTTTTGGCCTTAGCACAGCACAGCTCTGCACTTACACCTTTTCTCACTGGTGAAGGATGATGTAGAATAGCAGTTTGTACAAGGACTTGCAATTATAAGGGTTTCAAACTTGCGCTGATTTTCACAGGTCTAGCAGAAGGCTCACAGATAACACAAATTTTGTTATTGGTAAAAAGCATGTGCATCTCCTGTAAAATTGAACAAACAGGAGCACCTTTTCTGTGGCTCTAAATAAGAGCCATCATTTTGACCATAGTATTAACAGGGAAAGGAAGGGGAAAGGTCTCTGGGAACCATGTTATTGTGGAGGTTTTTTTAATACTTTGAGTAGAAGAAAGATGTAGGGACCTTTTACAAAAGCTTGTAGTGGCAGGATAAAGAGCAATAGTTTTAAACTGAAAAGAGGATGAATTTATATTGGATATCAGGAAAAGATTCTTTGCTGTGAGGATAGTGAAGCAGTGCATCGTCCTTTGTTTTTAAGGGTTCAAGGCCAGGTTGTATGGGGCTTTGAGCAGCCTGCTCTAGTGAAAAATGTCCCTGCCCATGAGGTGTTTAAAAAAAAAAATTGGTTTCAACGTTTACTCCAACCTATACTACTCTGTGATATGACAGAGTATTGAAACTTGCAGAGTTGAGGAAACGTTGCTAGTTTGCCAAATTGACTTGGTTGCACTGGGTCAGCATGATGATCCTAGACGTTTCTTCCAACCCAGCTGGCGGCATTGGTGATTCATTGGAGGCTGAAAAGTCTCTGTTTTATTGCATCTCGAACGATCAAATGAAAAGGGTAGCTTTATGGTTTTCCTCCCATCTCATACTTTTATCTTCACACTGTTCTATTGGGAATTAGTGTACCTCTTATCTCACAATTAGAAGGATTTTATGGCATTTTCCTTTCACTCGAGTATTGGATAACACAACACCAGTTTTCTGTGGTATGTCAGACAGGAGAGAACATACATATGAACCGTGCATGCTGTGTGTCTCATATACCAAGTGAAGTTTGCTTGTAATTATGCATTCTCTCTTACTTCCTTATAAATCAGAATTTTCTGTGTTAACACAACAACAGGTTAGCATAGGAAACTTGTAAACATACTCTGAAGAGATGTGAGGTGTCTAAGGGAGGTGACTTGGGAAAAAATGAAACAGTCTTTCACAAGTCATATAGATAGCATTATCTAACACTTTCTCATGCTGGCAGGGAAAAATGAGGTATAAGTGAAATACTGTCATTTTACAAGGATTATATGTTTCTGAAAAGTTTTTTAATTGGTTATATATTCTGGACTCAGCTGAGTTTTTCAGTTTAAAACTTGCTGATGTTGAGGGAAGATGTGTTTGATACGTAATAGGCTGAACTTTGTGACACAGTCTTTTTAGTTACACAACAGAAGAAATGGTTTAATGTTAAGATTACAGATAGATTACAGATAGAACTATCATCCATAGAAGTTGAATTACTTTTAGCAGTTAAGTTTTGTAGTGTAAAGTTTAATTAAACTGCAGCGTGATGGAGACTAATAGTACATGCAACTGCCTTTTGTACTGCATTGATGCCTTTAACTCTTCCGTAATAAGAGATTGCTAATCTCATATGGATCTTTTCCTTCAGCTTGTGAAGCACTTACAGAATGGGAGTATCTTCCACCAGTTGGACCTCGACCACCAAAGGGATTTGTAGGACTGAAAAATGCTGGTGCTACTTGTTACATGAATTCTGTCATTCAGCAGCTGTACATGATTCCAGCCATCAGGAATGGGATTCTTGCTATTGAAGGCACAGGCAGTGATGTAGATGATGACATGTCTGGAGATGAAAAGCAGGACAATGAGGTAAATGTAATAATGTAGGTCTTGATTAATCTTTAAAATAGAATTGGTTTTTATTAAGAGGTTGTAACAAATTGAAATAGCATAGTATTTCATACTCGAGTATTCTTACTTACTGCGGCCAGAGAGGCTGTTCAGAAGATAAAGCTAGCAGGCTTGCAGACTTATTATAATCCTAATGGATTTGTAACTGAAATCACTGTACACCACTTCTGAATTTCCTAATAAATAGAAAAATATTATTTGCTTCTTCAGATGAGAATATGTAGCAATTGTAGATTGTTAAACAGAGGTTACGAGTAGCTATGAAGTAGCTACATATCAAAGTTAATTCCACAAATTTTCTTCTGTTTTTCAGAGCAATGTTGACCCACGAGATGATGTATTTGGTTATCCACACCAGTATGAAGATAAGCCAGTGCTGAGTAAAACAGAAGACAGAAAAGAGTACAATATTGGAGTTCTGAGGCACCTCCAAGTAATTTTTGGTCACTTAGCGGCATCCAGGCTACAGTACTATGTACCAAGAGGGTTTTGGAAGCAATTTAGGTAAAGAGAAAATACTGTGGTGATGTCTGTTCACTGGACCACTGAAATGCAGCAGTGGCATTTCTTGATATTCAGCCTTCTAATTAATTGTAAGGTTAGACAAAAATGATTGACTTGATTTACCATTAAGTGTTGGGGACAGACTAACAGGTGGTATCCAGCATCGCAAACCAATAAATAGCATTGCTTAGTAACAAAGATGGATTAACGGCTTAGAAAATAGATTGTTGGAAAACAAGCAAAAACAATTAACAACAATGTGTTTTTGTTTTCAGACTTTGGGGAGAACCTGTGAATCTCCGTGAACAACATGATGCTTTAGAATTTTTTAATTCCTTGGTAGACAGTTTAGATGAAGCTTTAAAAGCCTTGGGCCATCCAGCAATGTTAAGTAAAGTTTTAGGAGGGTCCTTTGCTGATCAAAAGATTTGTCAAGGATGCCCACATCGGTAAGTGTATGATTCTTCTTACAGTTAAACAACCTCTGTTTGTATTCTTAGGTAAGTGACTAGAGTCAAGCATGAGGGTTTTGTGGGATATAGGTGAGTTGTTTGGGGTATTTTTTAATGTCTTTTCTAATCTGTCTTCAAGTGCCTTGAAATATTGGGACTTCATTGTCTCTAGCTAGCAGATTGTTCATGAAACATGGCATATTAATCAGGGGAGGAAAAGATAGAATGCTAAAACAGCTTGGGGACCAAATGCAACATGGAAGATTTTAAGACATGGTCAACAGCTGTTGCTGTCTTTTGTCTTCCATATTGAGGTTTTTTTAGTTAATTAAAAATGGGAATGCTGAAATTCAACATACAGGGTATGTAAGAAACTCCCTAACCAAATAAGACTAGAAGCCCCTAGCCCACTCTGGTCATGCTAATCAGTGACAAATGCTTAGTGGGAGAACAGAACTAGGCATTTTACACTTGCCTACACGTTTTCTTCTTTCCCTTTTCTGAGATGTATGATTTAAATTTTCCTCAGTGTGAATGTTGACCATTTACTGTTGTACTTCAGTTAGCAATTAAAATATGGGAAGAAACAAAGATACAAGCAGATTTTGTTGTGTAAGTCTTTTAAGTTTGCTTGAGCTCATGTATGAACTAGAAGAACTTGTAATCGGAAAGTATTGTGGGTTAAAATGTGTGACCGGAAGTAAGTTGAAATATTGTGAGATAAAATTAAAACACTGGGTTTATTTTTTGTGCAATGGATAATTAAATGTAAGATACAGATATGAAGCAGTGAGAGTTGGAATTCATTACTGATGTTAGGTACTATTCTGAAGTGTTACCTGTCTTTTTCAAACTCTACTGGATTTTCATAATTGCACTTAATAAAAATGTTACCCTGATTGTAGTTTAGGGAAGATAAAACTGAGCTATTAGGTTTGGGTATGAGAGATTAACAGCTTTTCTAAAGTTGTACGTTGTTTAATAAATGAAGGAACATAACTGTTTTGGTTCAAGTGTTTCCAAAAGTTAATGTATTCCTTGCTACAAAACCATTTGTATGCTTGATTGCATTTGAGAGAAGCAAGACCTGCAGAGTTACGTTAGAATATTGCAGCCTTTAACATTTGTTAATCACTTCTTTATCTTTAAAAGAAAAAAGAATTGTTCCCCAAATGACTTAACTGATTATCTATCCACTCCCAGTGGTTCATTGCTATGAATTTGAGCAAGTAACTCTTTATGAAGAGTAATTTTATAAAGGCAGCTATTCAGGTTTTTTTCAGCTAGAAAAATTTTAATTCTTTTAAATTGGAATCTAGTTTTGAATGCTGTTTTTAAGTATGGTACAATATTTTCTGTTTAGCGGTCTAATTCCTAACACTGAAGGTCTACAATGGACAAAATGTTTGACTTGGCTGTTTGTGCTTCTTTACTAGCTTAAGATACCCAAGTATCGGACTACTTCAGCTGCTTTAAAATTAAGATGTGCTAAAAGATCACAGTATCATATTGTAGAGCAGCTTGTGTTGGAAGGGACCTTTAGAGGTTGTCTAGTTTTAACCCCCCTGTCATAGTCAGGTCCATCTCTCGCTAGACCAGATGCCAGACAGACATTGTCGTCAGATGCTGAATTAAAGCTTTTGCAGTGAGGTGCTGCATAGCACCTGTAAGACATAAAAAGTTGATTGCGTTTCTGCCTTTCTGTCTTTCTCTTACGTCTGACTGTTTGTAGGTACGAATGCGAGGAATCCTTCACAACTCTGAATGTAGATATAAGAAATCACCAAAACCTTCTTGATTCTCTGGAACAGTACGTCAAAGGAGATTTACTGGAAGGTGCAAATGCGTATCATTGTGAAAAATGCAACAAAAAGGTACCGATTCCTTATATAATGAATTGATGTAAAACTGTGATGATATAACTGTGCTAAGTTCATTCTTAGTTTATGTTCAGGGGTAAAATGAGTTACTGAATTCAGTTATTGATTAGAGAATATGAATGTAAACTCGAGAGGTGGTAACAGTCTGTGTTTTTCCTTAGGTTGATACGGTGAAACGCTTGTTGATTAAGAAGTTGCCTCCAGTTCTTGCAATTCAGTTGAAAAGATTTGATTATGACTGGGAAAGGGAATGTGCAATCAAGTTCAATGATTATTTTGAATTTCCACGAGAGTTGGACATGGAGCCTTACACAGTGGCAGGTGTAGCTAAATTGGAAGGAGATGATGTAAATCCTGAAAATCAGATAATACAGAATGAACAGTCTGAAAATGAACACTCTGGGAGCACGAAATACAGGCTTGTTGGCGTACTCGTACACAGTGGCCAGGCCAGCGGCGGACATTATTACTCTTACATTATCCAGAGGAACGGTGGTGACGGCGAAAAGAACCGGTGGTACAAATTTGACGATGGAGACGTGACAGAGTGTAAAATGGATGATGATGAAGAAATGAAAAATCAGTGTTTTGGTGGAGAATACATGGGAGAAGTGTTTGATCACATGATGAAGCGTATGTCCTACAGACGCCAGAAGAGGTGGTGGAATGCTTATATTCTTTTTTATGAGCGTATGGACACGATAGACAAAGACAATGAACTAATAAAATATATTTCAGAAGTTGCTATCACCACTAAACCCCATCAGATTAAAATGCCATCGGCCATTGAACGAAGTGTACGGAAGCAGAATGTGCAGTTTATGCATAATCGTATGCAGTACAGCCTGGAATATTTCCAGTTCATAAAGAAGTTGCTTACTTGTAATAGTGTCTACTTAAATCCTCCTCCAGGTTAGTGTGTTACTGCAGTAATTATGGACTGACATATTTCAGTTTTGATTTGTGTTCTCAAGAATGTGTTTAACCAGTTCAAGGTTTTGTCCATTCTGCTCTAGATACTGTTTCTGGACTCCAGCAGTTAAACATGAGCTGTTGTTAGTTGATAATGTGCCAGTATATTTAGAGATTTTCATAAGCTGGGTAATAGTTGATAGCTTATATCCTGAGTCATGTTAAAGTACTTCAGTTTGTGGGCTGTTCTGATGAAGATAGTTCTCAAAAGCAAAATGCTGCATTTCTAGAAATGTGTGGTAGCCTCTAGGTACTTGTATTGAAGCTTGCCTTGTCAAATTACAACATCATAATACCTAGAGGCTGCTAGATCACATTTCTTGCTAAAGTCAGAACACGATGTCAGACAAAATAGAAACTAAAATCAGTTAAATTGTTAAAAGTAAACACGTGCTCTTACTTTGTCTATACTGTGAGTATTTTGGGTTTTCTTTAGGACAAGATCATCTGTTGCCTGAAGCAGAAGAAATAACTATGATTAGTATTCAGCTTGCTGCTAGATTTCTCTTCACCACAGGATTTCATACAAAGAAGATAGTCCGTGGCCCTGCAAGTGATTGGTATCTTCTCTTTAACAGCAGTTACAGTTTTGGAAGTTTGATATTACGTATATGTGACAGTAAAGCTGTTAGTTGTCTGTCCTGCTTTCCCTTCTCCCTCGCATGCATGGTCAGGGTGCCTAAGAAAATGCAGGGGATTTAAACAGAAAATATTGTAAAGAATATTAGCCTTAAAATAAGCTTCTGAGATTAACAGTTTGAAAAATCTTTTTTCAAACAGAGCTTAAATCTAACTTTTGTGTGTTACTTAAAAAGAATAGAATCCATGACAAGTGAAAAAATCAATAGATAGCATCTTCTGACCAAAGCAGAATGATTAGTTTGTAGTTTGAGTAGTTTCAAACAAAGCTCTTCTCGAGCTGTTTTTGCTTCTTGCATTTGTTTTCTGTAGTCTTTTAGATTCTGTTAGCAGAGTGCTGCCAGGCCTGTAATTGACATCTGTAGTGTAACAGTACAATCTTGTTTATGACACCACAGCATTTTTGTCTTTCGAGTTAGTTTATTCTTGGGGAAAGGAAGAGTGGGTTGCTAGTGGTAAAGTGAAGGGGGGGAAAACTTAATACTCATAGTGACCAGTAGTTTACAGGCTGCTAGTAAGTGGCTGTGTAACAATGGCAAATATGTACCTCAGTTGTTTTTCTCCAGTAGCTAGTTTCAGAGTAGCTGAGTTATTCCTGATAATTGAAATCGGGTAATTTTCAAACCAGAACAAGGTCAAATATTGCTTCAGGAAGAAGAAGAGAGTCACACAAGGCCCTTTCAGGAGCAGATACTGTAATTGTTGAAGGTGGTTGCGGTGTGTAGATCTGTAAATGAGAATATAAATTCCTGATAGGTAGCATACTTAGTTACCTGTCGTACACACAGATCGTTCAGTCCACCTCATGCGTTCTTTGCTGTTCAGTCTCTCCCCCAGTTCCAATAAAAGAGAGAACGATGGCTGCCAGTTTAGGCCCTTTGAGCAGTAGTTTTGGAGTTAAGAACATTGTCCTCTTTTGGAACTTAGGGCTGCTACAGTTAAATGTTGGGTTTTTGGTTTAAGTGCCTTTATAATTTATGATAGCTAGTAATAGAGAGCATCTCTGTAGGAACTACAGTTTATCTGATTGTAAGCATTCTGTGAGCAAAAATTGCTACGTGTATTTTCTTTAAATCCTGCCAAAGGATGTGTCTGCCAGAAATCATTAGTGTCTGCATTTGGTCGTGCTATCTCAGGTGTATCTTCTGTTCCAGGTATGATGCATTGTGCATCCTTCTTCGTCACAGCAAGAATGTACGCTTTTGGTTTGCACACAATGTCCTTTTTAACGTTTCCAACCGCTTCTCTGAGTATCTTTTGGAATGCCCTAGTGCAGAAGTGAGGGGTGCATTTGCAAAACTTATAGTATTTATTGCACATTTTTCATTGCAAGATGGACCGTGTCCTTCGCCTTTTGCCTCTCCTGGACCTTCCAGCCAGGTATTTAATTTTCTAATGAAAAACTTCCGAAACTTTTTCTTCATTATAAGCATGTGATGTAAATTATGGAGTAGATATATCAGTGTTGATGGGGAGGCTGTACAGTCTGTTTTGCACAACATAGTGTGACAGAACTCCACCAGTTTGTTACTGTCAGAAGTGTTCCGTTTCACCTCATTTGTAAATGTCTGTGAAAACTAATTGCTGGGAACTTTGAGTTGAGCTGTGCATGTGAAATATGCCAAACAGAAGTAGTAGCTTATGATAAAGTAATGAGGAGGGGAGTGAACCCTTGTGTTTAGTTTAGAATTGAAAAATAATTTTTCCTAATGTCCACACTAAATTTCTTCATGAAAGGGTTGTCTGTCCTTGGAACAGGCTGCCCAGAGAGGGGGTTGAATCACCATCTCTGGATGTGTTTAATAGTCGTGTAGATCTGGAGCTTAGGGACGTGGTTTAGTGGTGGCCTTGGGACAGTTGGGTTAACAGTTGGACTGGATGACCTTAAAGGTCAGTTCTAATCTAAAAAAATTATGTGGTTCTGTGTAGGAGTTTGACAAGTTTTTCTATTGAGTTAGACTGCATGTGCTTTGAGTGTTTTATTTCATGAGGTATTTGAGCTAAACCTGTGAAGGTGATTTGTTTGCCTCTCTTTACTCTGTGAAGTTCATGGTGGAACTGCTTGTAGTTTTCTGAGAATTTAAGCTTCGGTTCTATTGAAGAAAAAGCTCAAGTAGAGGGTTCCCTAAATGCTTTATTTATCTGATTTACCTAGTGTGCAGTGAGGGGAGTCTTACTGCATGTATGTCCTTGTATGAGATGCAGAAGAGTAACCAGTTACTATTTTGGAGCTTGTGTGAATCCCATACCTTGTAACCAGTTCTGCTTTCTGCCATAGTAGAAAGTACAAATAAAGATTTTATAGGTCGAACTACTAATAATAGAACTTTTTTTTTTATAGACATATGATAACTTAAGTTTAAGTGATCACTTACTGAGAGCGGTACTAAATCTTCTAAGAAGGGAAGTATCTGAACACGGGCGCCACTTGCAGCAGTATTTCAATCTGTTTGTGATGTATGCCAATCTGGGTAAGCAAATTACACGTACTTTTACTGATTCAGCGGAATTAAACTTTTTTACTAATGATGCAATTACAAAGGTAACAGCAGAATCTGCTTTTTTGGCCTCAGGCAGGTTTTTGTTGAGTGTCATGTAAATGTTTTCTACAGCATCCATGTTCCTCAAGTTTGGAGCTTTAGTCTTCCTGACACCTTTGGAAGATGAAGATGAGAAACTTGGAGTAGTAAGACTGTCCTTAGCTTTTCTGGGTGAAGGAAATGGCAAGAGAGATGCTTTGTTCAGGACTCATTTGCGGAGAGGTGGTGAGACCAAAGGACTGTACGTGGGACTGAAGGATTTGAGGAAGCTAGAAATGGAATTGCACTGTAAACGGAACAAATGATCTTAAGGAACTAGATGATCTTTAAAGGTCCATTCAGATGGCTAGGGCCATTCTATGAAATCAGGTATTGTAAGTCTTCCAAGATAAACAGGTGAAGAAAGCCAGTGTTCTTCCGGTATTAGGCTGAAGTGAAGCTCATGCAGGCTTGAGGCAGTGATTCTTTTTCATGAAGACCAGGGCCTTAAATTTTTTGATGAAAGATTACAAATTGAATTTGATCACAAACGAATACTTATTTTTTTAGCATAAAACTGAGTTGAAATAGTTATCAGTTTTGTGGTGATGGACATCAAGTATTGGCTCTGGCTTTTGCGACATCGCCTGTTTTTCACTAGTATTTTAATCGCGTCTAGCATTATGACAATAGAATTAAATATAGATTAAGAAATAGTATTCTCTAGATTATGTTGGTGAATGCAAGTCAAATGTGTAAGGCATTGCTTTTGCTCTCTCGGGTTGATGATGGTTCTGTGAATTGTGACAGAGCTCTACTTTTTTGCTTTTCCCAGTTCTAGGGGTCTTCTGTCAGGGCCTGATTTCTCTAACGTGTGGTAGTGTAAGTGACAAAGCAGCTTTCACTGTGGCAAGTTCTAAACAAGATACTGTACTTTTCCTTAGTGGTTGGTAATCTTGGGCTCTGTGTCTTATTCTAACACAAGATACTTTCATCCTTTGATGTGATGTAGTATGAAGCTAGGAGATGCAATTCCCTTAAAAATTTTACACAGTGCCAATAGTAGTGAGCAAATTAAGCAATTGCTAGTTAGCAGATCATGCAGGCAAGTTCTAAATGTGTGAGTTTCTGCTAGATAACTTTTTGGCTAAAGCAATAAGCAAGGGTGTGAATCCACATGGAGTCAGTCACTTCAGTGGATCCATGTAGAATTAAGACACGTGCACAAGCAGTTTCACCTAGGTGGACAGTTTTAAAGCTGTTTAATTTCCTGTTTGTCAAATTAATGTAGACAGTTACATTCATTTCACATGTGAAGTATGTTGCTTTCATCTACTTTGTCTGCCAAAGCACTCTCTTGTCAAATGAGGTTGCATCGTGACCCCAGAGTGGCCTCGTGTCATTATGGAGATGAGAGATTAAATTCTTCAGATCTAACTTAACTTTTCTTCATAGTCAATACAGATGGACCCTTCTGAGTAGGAGAGCACTCGGAAGCCATTTGGGAAAGCATAACTAAATTTTATTTGTGTGTCTGATTATCACAATCGACACTGCAGAGACATTAAGCAGTTGTGCTTGCCTTACTGCTGTCAACTGAGGCTTTTGTGCGGATGTATGTAGTGTTCATTCAGCAAAAGCCATCATTTTTACACCATCACAGGTTCTTTGAAAAAGATTAAATTGGCATTTTGAAAAAGCAGCTAATACTGTTCAAGTCAAAACAAGTGACATATAAGTTGTACAAGGGATGTAACTACAAAACTCACGTGACCAAATAGGTACTATAAGACAGCTGTAATAAGCTGGATTCTTCCTCCTTGTCAGAAGGATGGTGCATAAGATCCAGTTGTATTTCATTATAAGAAAAAACTTGCAAAAGTATGAAAAGTCAGGATTTTTAACCAAACTGAGAAACAGAATGCAAGATCAGAAGAGACATATCAAACTTACTGGTAAGTACTCATCTGATATGTGCAGGGTGTCCTTGCAGTGAAACTGACTTTGTGGCTGAATTTTTTTGGTTGGCTGACTCATGGTTGCTCTTGGAAGTTGTATCGGTTTGTATTTTGTGGGTTTTTTCATAGATTTGTCACTCCTATTCCCACTCCTCGCATAGTGTGCTCAGTTGGAAAGGCCTTGAATTTGTAAGCGATACACCCCCGACACCATGGAAAAATAACAAAATGTACTGTGCGGGATGTTCATCCTGTCCCGGTCCTCACAATTAAAGGATTAGTTCTTTGTCCAAAATGCTGCTTTCAGGCTTTCTGATTAATGCAGATGTGAGTTACATAAGTGCAGATGAACACCGTAAAAAAAAAGTCATTTTCAACTGTCCTCTGATGTGATTTTTGGCAGCTGAGCATATCCTTATTGTGCATGATATTTTTTCCTCGGAAAGTATAAATGATAGTTGTAATAAATCACAGCAACTGAAAAGTTAGGGATCGTGTAAACAGTAATTATTTACCATTTAAAAAAAAAAAGTCTTGTGAGTGCCAGAAACAAGATGTTCTGTTTTGTTCCCCACCTCTCTCCTGAAGGTGTAGCAGAGAAGACTCAGCTTCTGAAACTAAATGTTCCTGCAACCTTCATGCTTGTGGCTTTGGATGAAGGTCCAGGCCCTCCAATTAAATACCAGTATGCTGAACTGGGGAAGCTATACACTGTTGTGTCACAACTGATCCGTTGTTGCAACGTGTCATCGCGGATGCAGTCTTCTATCAATGGTATATTGAATTTTAAGTTTTCCTTAAATTCACAGAATGTGTAATGTCTTTTGTGACAAATGGGTGAACTGGGGAAAAGTGTATGTCCTTTGTGTTTAGCAACTGCTTTTGTTTAAAGACAGAAATCTTAATTGTAAGCTAAACAGATTTGCTGTAGCGAAAAGCACAGGATAGAAGCCAGTTGGGTATTTATGCTGCTTGACTTACTGCTTCAAGATACATGAAAATACATAGTTTTTGCTGATTACAAAATAGTAATGATTTCAGAACAACTTAAGTGTATTTTAAATGGTTACATAAAGGTCCTTTGATTCTGAGCAGGCAGTAAAAGAATAGATTACTTTAATGTTACCGACACAAAAGTAATCTGTACCAGAGGGACACTGTAGCAGGTGCAAAAATAGCTAATAACTAGCTAATATCAATAAAGAGATCTTGCATCGTGGGTGGCTCCTGGAAAAATCACTGTGTTTGTTCAGTTAACACCACAGAAGCCACTTTCAGAAACAAAGAATCAACTAGAAATTGGTCAACCACAGGTATAAATCATTAATGTCTCCAGCAGTTAAATAGAGTGCAGTGATATTTGAGACAAGGTGGCAAAATATGGGACTGCGTGGACTTTATAGCCTATATACATACACATTCTATTAAGGGTACTTTAGAAAACCTAATCAGGAATTTGTAGAGTAGCTATTTAATGGCAAACTCATTACAGCTTGATGTGTCAGGCTATAAAGTTAATAGGCGAGAATGTGCTGTAGTAGTAAGATTAATGAACTGAAAATTTTACTGTGGTATAATCAGCTTCAGAACCATTTGGCACTTGCGTTTTGTTTCCAATGCATTATTTGAGGCTTACACTGGAAAGATATCCTACCTCTGAGAAATAGTTGTATGTTCACTGTATTCATAATGTTATACTAGAAAAATGTACTTAGTACAGAGTAACGTTCTTATAAATCATTACTACAGTCTGCAGGGTACAATCTTTTGATTGCGTGTTGAGCTAGAAAAGTTTTTGACTTCAAGAGGTAACTCCAGAGTTCTGCTATACTGAGAAACGTCAGGATCAAATAATTGCCTTTGCTTACACAAAATCAAGCTTACTAAATAAGACTTATCCTTTTTTTCCAAAAGTCTATGACTTCGCTCAATATCCAGAGATTCGTATGTGTCTGACCTGTATCTATCAATCTGTATTCCTCTGAACCCATTCTGTTGCCTTGCAAAGTACTTGTGTACTAAAATATAGTAGAACTGGGCTGTGTTACACAAGCCGTAAAGCAGATAAATTCTGGAGATTAGAGGATTTCACTGGGGAAGGTCTCAGTAATTTCTCACATTACGTATGAACGCGTCTCCAGCTGTTCTGCTTTGATTGTCACTGCATAATTGTACCTGAGAAGCACGTGCTCTTTCAGGCAGCAGGTGTCAAGCTTCACAATCTTAGTTACTTCATAGCGTAGTGTTTTTCAAAGGAAACCACTTGTTAGGGAGGATTTGGTTGTTTTTTTTTTTACTCCTTTTGATGGTTTTTGTTGTGTCTACACTGAAAGTACTTCAGTATCTTTTAATCCGTAATAACTGTTTTTCTAGGTAATCCACCACTTGCCAATCCCTACGGTGATCCTAATTTATCTCAGCCTATAATGGCACTTCAGCAGAACGTAGCAGATATTTTGTTTGTGAGAACTAGTTACGTGAAGAAAATTATTGAAGATTGCAGCAACTCTGAAGAGACCATCAAGTTGCTTCGTTTCTGCTGTTGGGAGAATCCTCAGTTCTCTTCCACTGTCCTCAGTGAACTTCTTTGGCAGGTAAAAATACGAAGCTAAGAGAAAGATGGAAACACCAATATGTGTGATGGAAGGCTGTTTATATGTAGGAAAGTTGTATTAAATATTGAACAAGTGCTTGATAGATAAGCTTTCCTTAGGATGGCATCCTCTGTCAGTATTTTCACTCTAACATCTGTACATGATATTGGAATGCTATGAAAAGTCCTTTCATGAGTTACTGAGTTCCCAAATCATTAACCTGTAATGCATTAGGAAGTCATTAAGGATGGCAAATGGTAAGTAGACTGAGGTGGTCTGTATTACTCATTCCAAGAGCGCTTCCTATAGCTTTTCTGTCACAAAACATGATTTAAACGTAACGACGCAGCTTTTTACATTGTATGGAAAGTTAGACTAGTTTCCAGAACATACTTGCCTTCAGACATAGGAAATAATGTCCTTGACTCTATTGTTTTTCCTTTATAATCTCTAAGTTGAGTCACGGTGTCTCACTCCCAAATAGAACTTTTTTCTTCTGTTAGGTCAAGTTGAGCATTTTTTTGCATGTAATGTTACGTTCTTCTGTTTCCTTTTGTTTGACTCTTGAAAGAGTCTTAATAAAAACCACTTTCCTGGTGTTTTGCTAGTCACATATTTTGCATTTGAAGATAACCTTTGAGTATACTGTGTGAAATCAGCAGTATCGATGAAAAATACTGTTCTGTACGTTTGCTTTTCTAGCAGATGATGTTTTTTAAGCAGTTTCTTCAGCATCTTGTGCTTGACACTCACGATGAAACATTTTATCCTTTACATATTCTACTGTATTAAAAAGCCAAACAAACTCTCGACCCCCCAAAACCCACGCAAAATCAACTGTAAAAAAACGAGTATGCGCTGTATATTGAAATACCTTGTAGATGGCATTAAACTTTGCTTCAAATTGTATCTTTGTGTTCTGCCGTGTAATCTGCACGCTGTGAGGTGTGGTTTCTTACAGTCTCTGCTTTTTTAACTTTAAGGTTGCGTATTCGTATACATATGAGCTTCGACCTTACTTGGACCTGCTTTTGCAAATCTTGTTAATTGAGGACTCTTGGCAAACTCACAGGTTAGTGTGTACATGTCCTTTTATAAGTGAATAGTGAGGTTGACCGAACAGTTCGCAAACATGTCCTGTATGATGTTTTAAGTACTTTGACTAAAAGCACGCTTGGATTGTGCACTAGAGGGTATTGATGTGAACGCATACGCTTAACCTGTAGAGGTAGGCTGTTGGGATATTACCAGTTTGCAAGCCTTACTTTAGAATATACTCTTAAGAGAAGGTGGTTTTCTGGATCACTGCACGTCAAAATATGAAGACCAAGCTGGAGGAGTTCTTTTCTTTATAGGAATTACAGCTTAGGTAAGGGATGAGAATGCCCTTTATTCATAGGCTTTTCAGGTTTGCACATGTATGTAATGCATATGTAGTGCAGTTTGTATTTTCTTTCTTATAAAAGTTTACAGAAATGGCTGGAGTCATACTTTAATAAGTGTAAAGTAAAATAATTCATTTTAGAGTGGAAATGTGGGTGGAAAATCACAAACGTGGTGGCTTGGGATAGTGCTATGTTTGAAATAATGAGTTACGAACAAGGTTGAAAGTCTTAGTATGGCTTTCACTGTGCTTGGGATATGTACCTCACTTCATATTCAGGATTGCAGTCTCACAAATAGCAGTGCATGTTGGAGTCATGTTAGTCTTCAACAAAGGGCTGGTAAGTGACCAGCTGCAGTCAGGCTTATTTTTTGCTACTACTTCTGGCAGTAGCTTGAAATACTGGTGTCTGTCTCATTCTGGCTTTTGCTGCACTTAGATTTAATGGTCCTTGTCTCCTCTTTCAGAAAAACCCCACAAGTCTACCACATAGCATAACTGTCCCACAGTACAGTAAAGATAGTACTAATACAATGATCCTCATATTCTTGTACTGTGAGACTGCTGTTTTTTGGCATCAGACCCACTCTTACATATTTATCTTAATTTGACAAGTTCAAGTACCAAGTTTGGAGTAATAGTGTTATAAAAAAGTTAAGTCAGCTGCAGTAAAGCCGATCATCACTTTACAGATGGAGCCTATGTAGCCAGCTGCCTGGATCTGTTCATTGACTGTTGCCAAGGCTGTAAGAAATTACGGCAGTTGCTTTTCCTACAGTGAGTGTAGCTGTTCAAAACATGAGTATAGGTTACATGCCCCAGACTTTTTTTTTTTATAAGCCAAAGGTATGTCAGTACTCGGTTGTTGCACACTGTCAGGGTGACCATTTCTTCTTCTACCCCTTGTTTGAGAGTAGAAAGCACAGAATTTGGACTTATTCACAGGAAATGCCCAAGTCCCTTATCACCATGCACAGATATGTACCAGTCATTCATCTCCAGAGGAACCACATCTGAGAGAGAGTATCTTTGGGAATCATAGAATAGAAATAACAATTCTATTGAATATTTCACTGTTTTGATTCTGCAAGGTCCTGTTAACAGGTTTATTTCATAAATGCGGGTGATATTTTTGATATAAGTAATAAGAATTAACCAGTTGAAGTGGATTGCTGTTATTAGAATTAGTCATACTTACACGTTTTAATATGCGTTGCTCAGAGAGTTTATATGCAAACATGGTAAGTTATGTAGATGTGAAGTGTCAGTAGTTCTCTGATTTTAAAAAAATGTGTAATTGCATTGTTAAATTAAGGGATGCCTTAGTTCAAATACTTAACCTCTAACACTAAGTTTTGTGGGGTTCTTTGTAGGATTCACAATGCACTTAAAGGAATCCCGGATGACAGGGATGGACTGTTTGACACTATTCAGCGCTCTAAGAATCATTATCAGAAAAGAGCTTACCAGTGTATAAAGTGCATGGTAGCTCTCTTCAGCAACTGTCCTGTAGCCTACCAAATCCTTCAGGTGATACCTTTCATTCTGTTTCTTGCTTCTTTTTTCCCAGTTTTGTGTTAAAGAAGAAAAAAGACAAACCCAATAAAAAACCCACAACAACAAAAAACCCCAACCACTCTTACTCATTTTTCATCACCTTGATGAAACTGCGACTTCCAAATAACAATTATTTGAACTTTCCTGTATCAGAAGGTCAATGTATGGGATGGAGAGCAATCTTGTTAAAACTTGCAGTCGTGATTCCATGGTGCAGATACAAATCTGCCGATTTCATTTCAAATTTGAAGCTTTCTTTGTGTAAAAAAAGGGTATTTCAGGGGGTCTCTTAAACAGCGGTGTATGTTGTGGTCTGTTTATTTGATGTGTGGAAAAGGAAAAATAGTTGTATTTTGAAGAACAAATGAAATAATTGTGAATTATTAATTTTCCATCTGCAGAGCAATGGCGATTTGAAGAGGAAGTGGACATGGGCGGTGGAATGGCTTGGAGATGAGCTTGAGCGTAGACCATATACCGGCAATCCTCAGTACACCTATAATAATTGGTCTCCACCAATACAAAGCAATGAAACATCAAATGGCTACTTCCTAGAGAGATCTCACAGTGCTAGAATGACTCTTGCAAAAGCTTGTGAACTCTGCCCAGAGGAGGTAAAGAACTAATTTGATTTCTGGTTAAAATAAATTGAATGAAGTGCTTCTATAAAATAAGTAAGCTTAACAACTGATGTTTTATAGAGGTAACACATTTTATAATTGACTGATAGGAATTTGTGGGTTTGTTGGTTTCAGCTACATACTGCTGTGTGTTTTTCCTCTTTTGCTTCTGAAGATAATCTGTTGCTTAGGGAATTAGAAGTACAGAGGTGAAGTTGGCCATCTAAGTTAGATTATGAATGTGTCTGGTTTTCCAATACTACTTTGATAGTGGAAAATTTTATGCAATACAGTAGACGCCACAGGTGACACAGTGGAGTTGATATTGTTCTTCAGGCATGTCTGAAACAACCACTTGTGTGTAGGATAGGTCCTAGATAGAATAATAGTAATCCTCTTTACTGTGTAGAGTTACAGTAATGCATTTTACTTAAGTGACTTTAATTAACTTTTTTCAAACTTTAGGAACCAGATGATCCTGATGCTCCAGATGAACATGAGTCTTCTCCACCTGAAGATGCTCCACTGTATCCTCATTCACCTGGTTCCCAGTATCAACAGGTAAAAGCTCAGGCATGAACTATTTATTCAGAGTTTTAGCATTTATAGTAGCTTAAATTATGGATGCTTAGCCAAAAGCACACTACTGTCAAGTGTCACACTTGGAGGACTAAAAATACCTCTGCTGAACTGGATTTTCGTATTTGTTGATGTTTTGTGAGTCGCTTTCTTGTTTATAATACCAATAAAACCAAGCATCAAGGCCTGAATTGCAGTTTGGTGAACTGGTGTTTAACTTGTGTTACGAACACTGATCTCTAAATCGTCAGTACGTAGAAAATCTAGATCTCCTTTTGTGTTAAATGGCTGTTTCATTAATCTTTCACTAGAAAGCCAGATCTGAAAGAAATTGTAACCAAGATTTTCATTTAGTTGACTAAATTGTAGTTGATCCCCCGTTTTGTTGCCATTTTCTGTTCAAATTCATTCGATATATTCCACATCTGCTAATTTCATTTCCTTTCCTGCCCAAACCCATTTTCTGTGCATCTTGCTTCCTTATTTGGTGTTTGTCAGCAGAGCAGTTGGTAAGTGGTGCAGATCTTCCCACTCCTTTCTGAGCTCCTGAGTTCTTCAGGCACATCCTGTAACCTCACCATTACCCTCGTGATGTGTTCACTTTCTTGCAAGAGATGGCATTTCTCACTAACACCCACGGTCCTCATATTCCTGGTTTCTCCACAGCTGGTTAAACTCTGCGAAACGGTAGCTAGATAAGATCTACTTGCTTGCCAGATACCTGTATGACTTTTTAAATTGGGGCAGAGATCCACAGAAAACTAGCTGTCACAATGATACTCAGTTCTGCCACATTCAAGATTCCCTCTTTAACATTAACAGATGCTGCATAGATACAGATATGCTGTCTACGTTGCTGTGGGAATAAAATTCAAGCTAATTCAATCTGTTGATAAAATGTGTGCACAGCTTAATGTCTGCTGCACATAGGCAGCCTCTTTTCATCTTTTCTTTCTTGCTGCTTTTGCTCTGCATGTAATTGTTGAGAGTTTGTTTGCCCTCTGTGTAAATGAAAAATGGTAAGTGGAAGATGTGATTAATAGGAAGGAAGAAACTGGTGTGTGTTCGCGTAGGTATTTCTACATGAGAACTCTAGTGTTCTTCAGAATGCTTTTCAATAGTCTGAATGTTAAAGGGGATAAGCAAGTAACTAGTCAGGAGACAGCCCACAAGTGTTAAGTCGTCTTAAAAATGTTTATGCTTTATTACAGAATAACCACGTGCATGGACAGCCATATACAGGCCCAGCAGCACATCACATGAACAACCCTCAGCGAACTGGCCAACGAGCACAAGAAAATTACGAAGGCAGTGAAGAAGTTTCCCCGCCTCAGACAAAAGATTAGTGAAATGCACATAATCAATTAACTTGTTCCATCGAGACTGTGCACCCAGGCCTTACAGTCCAATCTTTCTCTGTGTCTGGCTAATATTTAAAACTAGAAAAACTATTCCTAATCAACATGGAGTGGAGAGTCTATTCACTGTCTTATCTGCAGAAAATTGCTGTCAATATATAACCCGCCTGCAGTGGAAAGTGTATAGTGTTTTGTAATAAATGGCCTGATGCTAATGTGTAAATGGCAAAGGTGTATATAGTATATTAATGTTTGACTGTTAATTCTTGGGCAAGAAACATTTTTTTTGTCTTGATGAGACTCACAGATCTACAAAAACAAAAAAACTTTCTTGATATATCTGCTGCGCTCTGCAACCAGCGTTGCCTGCCTCGTGGCAGTCGGATCAACTCCTTTACGAAAAAGCCTATCCATGTCAACCACAAAAATAGTTTCATGTTAATTCTTTGCCACTGGAGTCGATTTTACTATGAGCAACGTAATGGCTGGTAACCTTTTAATTATTTGGTTGATGTGGAGAATTGGTGATGTAACATTGTTTCTAGATCTTTTTTCATTGCCTTTTTCATTCTGGTATTAGGTTAATCACTTTGAAGCTATAGTTATGCTGTAACATTTAGCATGGCTTCACACCAAGTTAGTGTAGCCAGCAAGGGGGGGGCGGGGGGCGGGCAATGTGACAACAGTTGTCCCAATGTGACAACTGTATTACTCAGAACTTTCTTCTTACACCTAGACTATAAAATGGGGAGGGGAAAATACGACAAACAAGTGGTTTTCAGTTTCACATATGTTCCTCACATCTGATGTTGGACAGTTCTGTCTCTGGGTGGGATAAAGAACACTTAGTTTTCAGTAATAGGAATTTAAAAGATTTAAAACAAATATGCAAAAATTTGCTATGCCAGGATGCCTGGAGCATAATAGACTGTATTTGGTGTGCTTGTTTTGTTTCTTCGGTAGAGCTTCTTAGATAAACTTCTAACACTTTCCTTCTACTGCATCCCAGTGAAGTGGAAGTCAATGAAATCACACAGTACTTGTGAGTGCCACTGCACCAAGTTAACTTGCTGGTTTTGTGCTCGTTCACAGTTCTACTTGAAAGCAAGAATTGTCTTGGCTCTTCATCCATTATACAGGAAATCTTACCATTAGAAGCAGGGTTTAATTATAAAAGAAACTACTGGTTAGTCAAATACAATTCTGAGGTATCTCTATTCCAGAATAAACATTTGTTTGAAGACTGAAAGAACCGCATCAGTAAATACTGTATTTAAATGAAAATTGGTAACTTGAATGTGTGTAAGTTTTTTTTTTTTTTTGGAACCTGTCTAAAAACCAAATACCCCTGCCAAACAGATACAGCCCACCCTATACTATTTAAATATTTTGCTGTTTTATTTTATAGAAATTATTTTGTTGAATTCACAAATAGAATTTGATTTAAGAAGAATGTTTTGTCCTGTGGTGTGTGTTTTGGGGTTGTTTTTTAACAAAATGCATAGAAAAGTGATTTCTGTGCAGTGGCACTGTGCTGAATCCTGAAACAACAGTCACATTGAGACTTTGTGCACAAAACCAAAATTTGGCCCTTAAGAATAAAAGAATCAGGACAATGACGCTGTAAAAGTTTCCTAATGTGATTTATCTTGTACTTTTTGTATGTTTTTATATATATATATATTTAATGAGCACAAGCTTGGTGGTGTTTTTTACAAAGAAGTTGTCAGAAATTAAGCTGCTTATCAGAGCAAAGGTCTGTAGGTTTGAAATGAACAAAGGAGAATTCAGTCGCGAGTTGCAACCTTATGCACTTGGTAAAGTAAGGAAGAGACGCAGAAGATTGAGTACGCTGTGTAGCAATGATCACTTTTGTGCTTCCATGTTTTCCCTAGAACTCGAGTGAATTCGGATTTTTTTTCGTAGTCTTTCAGTAACACCATTTTACCTGGACTTAGTAAATTTGGACGAAGAGTTTCCACTTAGTTTGGGAATGCTCGCTGGAGGTATTTGCTCAAATATTCTACCCTGAGTACTCAGGTTGAGTAGTTCATGTTTATTTGGACCGGTAATTGTTACACACGCTGTCTCAGAGGTGATGTATTTTTTGTTATGTAGGGAAGATGCTAGTTCAGTCTTGCCAACTGTGTTTGCTTTTAACTGCAGTAATTGTAGAGACGTCAAACCTGTGACACTATAAGGCTGTGACTCTGTTCAGTCAGAGGCACTCCTGTCCCTGGACTGAGAGTGGCAGCTGTATTCCAGGCAGCAGGCAGAGAGCATTGTGCACCTTTGTGACTTTGGAGAAGGATGCCCTGTACTGTTTGCTACAGCTGCCGCTTCGCGATGGGAAGCCGCAGTAAAAGATGCAGTGTTTCCTTCAGTCCGGGCAAAACAGTTTGGAACTGCACTCGGCAAACACTGTCTCACGCATATTGCTGTCACAGCGTTTCGGCAGTGCTCGTTTCCAGGCGATAAACAGTACCTTGTCGTTGATGGCACATTTTAACATAGTAGTCCTCAAAGTGCCTGAAGTTTTAATTCCCCCATGACTTAATTCCCATCTAGTTTTCTGTTTAGAACAGTTACTAGTAATAGTTCCTTATTACTAGGGAATCTCTGGTCTTCCATAAAGTGAGCCAATCAATAGTCGAGCAATTACTCGTGTCAACGATGTAACATCAAATACACGGAAACTGAAAATGTGTAGGTGATGTTACGTGGTAGTTAATGTGTGGTTTGATTTGACTCGCGGGGGGGGGGGGGTGGGGGAGATCCATACCCTTACTGCACAGAGCATCTCCCGCTAATACGTGTGGATTGGCCAGCCATGTCTGAAGGGAATTCCATTACTATTTGTGTGTGCCTGAATGAACCAGTTTCCAGTCAGAAACTGAAAGGTGTTTGAAAGGAAAAATGAGGTGTTGGCCACCAGCACCTGTGTTTTCCCATGAGCAGCAGTGAGATTGCACAGGCTTCGGTCAGATTATTTGGCACGCAGACGCCGATTGTGCGGTGATGCACAAACAGAAAAGGTCTGTGCCAGGTTTGGAATGTTTCAGATTATTTTCCCAGCGAACTCTGAGCTCTGCATCTTTTAGGTTCTCTGTTTTTGAAGCTGTTGTATCTTGCTGAAATTGAGCCAGAAGGAAAGGAAATTTCATAATGATGTTACATGAAACTTCAGACGATGGGAGAAAATGGCGTTAGAGTAGTTGCTGTTATGCCTTCTCAGCCACTCTAGTGCCTGGCTGGTGTGTTTTAGCATAGGTGTCGTGAAAAAGCACTTGTGGCTCCTAAACTCTGTATGTGTTTCCTAAGTTCCAGAAGAGGACAAGATTAGTCATTCTGCCAAAGCTAGAATGGGGAAAAAATTGGCTGCTGTAGCAATTTTCTTTGGTTTCAATACATTTTGTCTACCTCCAAGGCTTTTGCCAACAGCGTTAGGGCACAGTGGCTCGGCATCTTTGCGGTTTCAGTTCCTAGGCATTGCAGTGAGGCTTTCAGTGCAATGAATTTAGCTTCAAGTGACAGTTAGACCGACTGTATAAACTAAAGAAGTGCTGCATTAGGAAATTGCAGAGTAACCAATGAAGCGTTTAAACGTCTTGATTAAACCTTGTCAGTCCACGCTCGCAAATCCATTGCGAGTGTTCAGTGCTACCGCCGTAATGCCGGTTGCAGTAGGAGTGTCGGTGTAGGTTCCAGTGCTTCAGTTCAGTGGTCCAATCTTGGCAGTCCTTATGCCGCAATCTGATTTTTCCCATGCAGGCTGTGGTGGAACTGTGGATTCCAGTGGCATTTGTTCGAGACCTGTTTGGCGCCACAGTCAAGTCCGGTGCAGCGGTGTTGCCGGGCTCAAGCCAGATAAGACGGGTGTCTTCTGAGCTACCACTTGCGTGGTTTACGTTTATTTGCAGACAGTGAAATGGAAACCAGCACAGAGAACCGGTGTCTGAAGAAGAATACTCCTGGGTAAGGGCTAACCTTCAGATTTCATGTACCCAGCTCTGGTGTTTAGCTGTAGGACTCTTTGAAGCCACTTCTGATACAAAGCTATTGAATTTCTGTAGAAGAATGTGATATAATGGAGGAGTCACATCAGCACAGTTCCGAACTGACAGTGTCTTCAGTGGTCAGACTTCCATCCCTGTGTCTTCTAGTTTGTAATGAGCTGAGTGATGGTAACAGGAGCGGGAAGAGCAAATAGGGTCTATGAATTAATCCAAAATCTAACCTTTGAAAAGCATCCAATGCAGGAAAGTGAAGTTGTTCTCTTCTGTCCCTACAGTGTTTTAAAAGACTGTCAAATTAGGAATAAAAACTGACATCATGACTATTGCAGCATCTTGATTTGTGTTGCCCAGAAGAGCGTCAGCTGCAGTTTGCAGCTTCCTGGTGCGTTCACACTTGGGCCCCCTCTAAGTGTCACCAGAGGAAAACATTTAAATACTTGTTTTCCCTGTATAAGCTGGATCCCTGGTGTGCGTCTCCGCTTCTGATATCATGAGGTGCTGTTTCTGTTTCCATATGCTGCCTAGGTCTGGATGAAAGTTTTCCAAGTGTGGTTTCACCTGAGCCGTTAAGCGAGCTGTTGCGTTTCTTTCTGTAACGATGCCTCTGGGGGTGCAACTTTCGAAGGTATTGGCCTTTCTTCTCGCTGTACTTACTGAAACGCTGCTCAGACTCTGTCCATTGCTCCTGAATTCCTCTCTGTTACTTCTTACAGTTCTTCCATGCTACGTTTCTTGTTCTGGGTTGCCAGGATCATTTTATATTTAACATTTTCGTATTTCCTTGGCATCAAATCCCTTCACTCGCCATGATGTTTATCTCCTTTTCTACCTATGCCTGCCGGTTTGCTTTTGGCTGCTGAAATAGTTTGGCCTTTGGTAGTCTGGCCCCCCATTTTGCAGTTAGTAGCAGCAGCCACAGCCTTGACCAAGTGGGCTTTGTCATCTCCTGCATCTTCTAAGAATGTAGGAATGTAGATGGGATATGAAAACTCCATGCTGCTGATAGCAAGGTTGAATTCAAATAGCTTGTAGCTTGGTGGGGTTTGTTTGGGTTTGCTGCGCTTTCGATCGTGAACAGCTGGTTTTTACCGGCGTGTACAAATGGCGGGTATCACTGGAATCTGCTTTGGAAAAGAAGGCTGATGGAAGACTTGGATGCTCCGTAAGCGCTTCACGCTTGTTCTGTAATTGCATTCAAACATCTGTAGGTGCTTTAGAGTCCGTGGAGAAGCTTCTGGAGGCAAATTCTTTGTGCCTGTCCTGCTGCGTGTTAAGGACAGGCAAAATAGTAGAAACTGGAATATTTTGCTGAAGGGAGAGAAGCCATGCTCTCTGAACTCCCTTGGTAATCGGAAGCGCGACGTGCACGTTGCCTGGGCCCGCACACAATCGCCACTGGTAGCAGAGTTGGGGTTCTTCCTGCTGTGAACTCGTCCAAAGTGCAGGCTTCACCAATACCAGAGAATTGATTTCTGTCAGGAAGTAAAGTAGCTTATAAAGCATTTTCTATTATTTTTTTATGATCTGTACCGAGTTGAAACCCCTGAGCAAATAAGGGACAGAATGGGCTGAGCATGAGGCTTAGCAAGCTCGTTCTGTTAATACTTTCTACCTCTTGACATGCGCTGCTGTACTGTGGCAGGCTGATGTGCTCATGAGTAACTTTAGGAGTGGGACAGCAGTTTCTGGGTCAGGGCCATAGGGGTGTTGGGATACCTGCTCAGCCTGACCACCGGGAAGCTATGGGGCAGCCCCTGCCTCCCGTGAGGGATGGGTGTCTGGTATCATTTGAAATGTGACTCTTAAGAGTAGGTACATGCGATTGCATCAAAATGAAGAAGCTGGTGTTTTCTCCAGTGGCACCGTGTGGACTCGCAAATGCTTCTACCCAGTCTCTAATGCTGCCTGCTTACTCTGGTGAAGTACCATAAAGTCCTTTCCGAACTGATGTTGTTCAAGCAACTCAACCACAGGGAGGTGACGCTACTCTAGCAGGGGGTTGGACCAGGTCCCTTCCAGCACCTACTGTTTGTGATTCTGTTTCTGGCTCTGTTGATAAGGCAAGGATTTATAAAGGGAGTGATGTGAGAAGCCAGTACTCTGAAAAGAATATTGTCTAGAAGTCAAAGTTCCTAGTTGCTATTGTAGTTGTTTGTAAAACTGAAATGCTGAAGGAGAGCTTTGTAACTCCCGCTCCGAGTCAGAGAGACCTGGCATCGGCACCATTTCTGCAACCACAACCAGAAACACGCTGTGGGAACGTAGACTTGCGGCATAGCTGTGGAAGAAGACTTCAACCATGTCACTTCTCTGTCTTCAGAGCAGCCAGCATGGTTCTGATGTAGGTTTTAGATTCTGTATCTATAAATCTGCCTGAAGTACCAAGAGCAAACCGTAAATAAAATGTGTACTTAACTGAGGAATGGGCTAGCGGAGGACTCTTGTGTTGAATTTCTTAAAACACCGCGCAGTGAAGTTGCTGATGGAAGAGACTCGCTTGCGATGGAGACAAGGAAATAATGCTTGAGGTGTCCTCAACTGAGCAAAGTGGCTGTTACCTTTCAATCTGTTACAGTGTGTAAAGACAACTCGATTATGCTGTAGTCACTACAGAAGAGTTGCCTGCATGGGAACGTTCCTGGTGATCACTCCACCTTTGCAGCTGCTGAGGGCCAAAGGTTCCTGTAAACTGCACTTTCCTGGCCTTGATCCCAAGGGGCTATTTCAGGGGCAGGTGACCTTTCACACCCCTGGCTGTCACTATCATCCAGCGATGCAGGCTGCTGGATCACTGCTGTGACGTGTTTCTCTAATGTGCCAGTTGCCTGGTGGCTTCCCTGTGTCAGAGCAAGGGACATCATGTAAAAGGGGTCTGAAGTGGGTGTAACAGAGAGCTAATGGAAACCTCTGGTTTACTCTGTTTGCTCTGGCTGCTGACTTTGAAGACAGGTTCATGGAAGTCCAAAACAATGACAAATTGCTGGCAATGTGTAGTACTAACATTGAACAAAAAAAACCCCAATTCAAACAAGAAGTTGTGAAGGAAGTAACACCCGGGTTTATCGTGGGCATCAAATATTAGCAAAAACAAGTTTCAAGATGTGGGATGAATCCCAGTATATCATGACCAGCAGGAGAGGGTGCTGCAAACTGAGGAGATCTTTTTGTGAAGACAGCAACTCCCACAAATGTGTTCTGTTCTCACGTTTCTCTCAGACTTCGTTAATACTACATTAATACACAATTTTTAATTTCTGTGGAGACTGTGAGAGATGTAATGTTTCATTGATCACCAGCTCCCTGAAAAGTTCTAGGGGGCTCCAATGGTTTTTACACTGCCTGAAAATGCGGCCCAAAACATTTCGTTTTGACACTCGTCTGGTAACTTCAGTGAAACGGTTGGAACTGTAGAACAAGCTGAAGATTGTTTCCTTCTCTTCTTTTTGCAAAAAATCCTCCTTGTGAAGAGGGATTGCTTCCTTAGGCAGCCACCATGGGCTTGCTGTTTAGGATAGCTGTGGTGTAAAGTTTGGAAGGTTCCTCACAACCCTGGGTTTCATCTCCCCGGGCCGTCTTTCTGAAGGAGCAGTTAGAAAGCACTGCGTGCATTCGGGCCTGTAGGATACAAACATCAAGTACAAGCCTTTGGTTTTGATGAAGTAAACTTCATCACAAGAGACTCTTCTTTAATAAATTACTTGCAACCAAGAGCAATTGTTCCTCACTTTGGTGAATGAAATCGACTAACATTTCATCACATATATTTATGTTAAATATGTTTGTGGGTTCCCTCTGTAACGTAGTAATTTATTTGTGCAATTATTGCATCCCTACAGCTTTAGTGCAGCAATACTCCAACCGTGGACACCTGGCAGTCTGGGGGCTGCTGTCAAAGCCTGAGATCAGCAACAAAGGCAGCCGGCAGTGTCAGAAAACATCTCCGCTTCCTTAGAAAATGTACAGAGTGAACAAATCCAGACACAGCTGAGAACCATGGTTTCTGAGGGTCCTTTAGGTACGGATTGTTCTGGAAGTTCTCTGTACCCACAGCCTGAGAGCACAACTCTGAGAGGAAAGTGCTACTCGAAGTTCTGTGAAATCGTGACTCTTGTCAAGGACACCATTTGGACATGAAATATTTTAACTGGTTTTGTGATAGCATGTGGGAGGTGTTCAATTTGCATCTGTCTCAGGAGAGTACAAGCACGTGAGCAAGAGATTCTGACCTCACGTCAAGAGCCACAAGGAATGTACTTCCACAAAGCTTGATGGGTTTGGGGGTATATGAACAGAAACAAAACTTGTCATTGCTTTTCAGGTTTTCCAAGTGTGATCAGGTGAATTTCTTCAAGGTGTGCAGCATTGGTTACAATCACCTTTTCCTATCTGGGTGTGTGGCTACAGTATTTTTGTGGTAGGATGTAGAAACTAACTTTTCTTGCTTTGCCTTCCACTGGTTCTTGCCAATGTAAGGTCAGACTTATGTGGGGCCATCCAATACAGGCGTTCAAGTATCAGTGGCACCATTTTGATTGTTGTGTGTTTACAACTTTCACCTCAAGAGGAAGAAACTTTGTCACTCCATGTACCTTCTCATGTCTTCCCAATGATTGTTGCATTGCTGCTTGAACATCTAGCCCACAGCCAGTCCAGCAGCACTTCCTCCTGTACAAGCGGGTCATCACAGCATGAAGTCTGCAAGCAAGTTTGCATTGAGAACTCAGACTTGACCACTTAGCACTGCCTCTAGCTTTAGCAGTGGTGATCCTGGCTGGAAATCAGTTCAGCAGAGTAGGATGAGGTGTTACAGCTGCTAGGAGGCAAACTCATCCCGGGGTGTGTGTTTTGCTGCATATGAGAACCTGCCAGGGAGCCCCTGGAGCTGGGAACCTCCTAATAGAAGCAGGCACTGGAGGAGCCATCTCCCACTACACACAGGCTTCAGTGGCACAAGTCTCGCCCGAGCTGCAGAACCCAGTAGCACTGCCACAGTGCCCCTAGCACTGAGTCTCCAGCAAAGCCAGAGGTGAAGACCACCAACAGGACTCCTTGTTTCAGGTATGCTCCAAATGTGTGGTTGAGACCCAGCTGCTTGGACAGACAGCAGAATGTTTAATTTGTGACCTCTAAACTGGCCTTTGGAAGAAAAAAACCTCTTACTCCACACCCTTCCAAAAACAGTCATCTGTTCACAGGACAGCTGTCCTTAGAACATGGCTTTGTCACAAGAAGATTAGTGCTGTTGCGTGGGGTTACTGTAGTACTCAGCAAGGTCTGCTCATGAAGCTGGACCCCACTCTGCTGAATGGCTGCATAGGAGACCGGTAAAGTTGTTTGTCCTTTCTAAACACGTAGAGGAGTTCAGGCGGCAGGACTGCAACACTTCCCAACTTCAGTTTGTGCTGAAGGAACTACCTTTGATTCAGATGAAGCTTGACAGCTAAAAAAGAAGGCACAAACTTAACACTAGCTGGAAGATGCCCTCTGCAAAGAGTTCCTTCTTCTCTCAAGCTTTTCCCTCAAAGAAACAGCAGATAAAAATGCAAAGTAATTCTCTAAAAACTTGGCAAACTGAGCACCCTTTAACCGTTTTGTACCTAAGGGTGAGGTGATCCTTGTGCAATGCTTTGTCTGGCAGAAGCAACCCGTTAACTAGGCCAGCATTACCACTGCATCTGGGAACAAGAGGATCTACCCCACGTGTTGTTCCAGCCCACAGGACCAGCTTACAGGTCAGCTGTGCCGACTGAAAGAATTCCTACTCGAGGCAGGAGGAAAAGCCTTCATCCTCACTCAACTTCCCGTGTTGCAAATTAAGTACTATCTGTAATTTAGCTCCACTTCAGCAACAGGTAACATGAACTTTACACACAGGCTATGTTTAAAACATTTATTCTGTAAACTCCGTGCTGCGTCTTCAGTTCTCCTTTTCCTGCACAGTCTTTGTTCCACGCAGACGACCTGTACGACGGGCAGCAATGAGACCAACTTTGCGCCCAGCAGGAGCATCTCTCCTGATGGTTGAGGGCTTGCCGATGTGCTGATGGTTACCACCACCAAAGGGATGTTCTACAGGCTGTGGAAAGCAAAAGCAAGTTGTCAACACAATTAACAAGAGAGATGAGTAGTTATGTTTATCAGCAGTAAAATTTTCTCGTTCCCTTAAATCAGTTTAACTGCTTTGTTTTTCATACAGTGCAGCACCTGTCAGGTGCCACTAACTACCCTCATTAATACATGCCAGTCACAGGGTCCTCTGCAGAGCTTCCCAGACTCCTCTCCGCATCAGACAAATTCTTCCTGAACCATCAACAAGAAAGTGGGAAACTGAAAACAGACTCACGTTCATGGCCACACCACGAACACGCGGCCAGCAGTTTCTCTTCGCCTTGTATTTGTGATAGGCGCGGCCAGCCTTCAGGATGGGCTTGTCAATACGACCTCCACCAGCAACAATTCCTGAAAGAAAACACAAATGTGCAAATATGACGGAGTGAGTGCAGAGTATCATTTAAGAACAAGACCAGGTAACGTTCAAATTCTAAGAATCACCACCTCAAGACCGATCTCAAACACTACCAATTGTGTACTCACACCAGTTTTTTACCCAGCACTACCAGGGAGATGAAACTCAATCTACTACTCGGGCATTGCGTGATCTCCAAGGGGACGCATCCTTTAGTTACCGGGTTTAAATCCATACATCCAGGATTGAACTTAACTCTCTCTAAAGCTGCATCAGTTTTACTGCTGGAACATTTTAGGTAACTATGGTAGTTTTTTCAACTATTTCAAATGAAATATTAATTGAAAAGAGATTAAAAGGGCCTGTAAGAAGGCTGGGAAAGAACTACTCTCAAGGGCAGGGAACAAAAGGATGAGGGGTAACTAGAAAGGGTAGATTTTAAGCTAGAAAAGGGGTAGACATTAGGAAAACATTTTTTAATCTGAGGGCGGAGGATCCCTGGAACATGCTGCCTAGAGAGGGGGCACTGGCCCCATCCCTGGAGCCACTCGAGGTCAGGTTTGAGGGGGCTCTGAGGAATCTGGTCTGGTGAGTGATGGCTCTGTTGTTGCAGGGGGTTGGACTAGATGACCTCTGGGGTCCCTTCCAACGCAGTACATTCCATTATCATTATTTAGTTAGGCTTACTGAAGTAAGAGATCACACGGTACGCTTGCTTCGGTGTCTCCTGTTCAGAGGCATCACCTGCTGACTTTCAGTACGGCAGCCATCTTGGCTGTAAGTGAAGTGTAAAACCTCTGCTCCTTCATGGTGGTATGTTCATTCCTTCCCAGATCTTTCAGAATACTTCATTCAACTGACAACACCTCCAGCAGCACCCTTGTGAGCTCAGATGCTGCATCAACCACCAATGATAGTGTCTGCAGAGGTTCTACCCCTAAGAGCTGCATATTTTGCAGGCTCAGGAAGGTCATTTTTGCAGGTCACGGACAACAGGCATCTCTTTTTCTGTACTCTTGCTAGGTCAAACCATCTTCAAACTTACATTACTGTTAACCTAAAGTAAAGTAAGGTCTAACACACACTAGGCACTAACTGCACCTGTGCGTAACCCCAGGAGTAGCCTGCACAGACAATTTTCAAGACAATACTGGAAACCCAGGCCCTGTTTAACAGCTCACTCAGCATTATTTAAACTTGGTGATGAGCTCGTAGTTGTCACTCCTTACCCACAACAGCTCTGTTTGCTGAAGAAATCACTTTCTTGGAGCCAGACGGCAGTTTCACTCTGGTTTTCTTTGTTTCAGGGTTATGGGAGATAACAGTGGCGTAGTTTCCAGAAGCGCGGGCCAGCTTTCCACGGTCACCAGGTTTCTCCTCCAGACAGCACACAATGGTGCCTTCCGGCATGGTTCCAACAGGAAGGACATTGCCAATGTTCAGCTGAGCTGCAATGAGAGCACTGAAGGCTTCATTCATACTCCTGTACCTGAATTCAATTTAACATGGGGCTCTGCCCATAGAAGCACAAACAGAGCAGTAGCAACGGAGGAGCACTTTTTATTGTTAGATATGAAACCCAAACGTCACCTTAACAGAAAAGCAGGTGAAAGAGGACTCCGGACAGAACAATGCAAAACCTAACAAGAACAGCGGTTAGACTGGTTAATCAAAACAGGCTGTGTGAGATCTCCATCTACAAGGTTTGCTTCAAGCTTACGGGGGCTATTGCTTTGTGAGGGCTTGTGACTACACTCAAACATCCCAGGTGCCATGTGCTCATCCAACATTAGCTGTAGTGTTCTGAAATCACCCAAGCAATAGCCTGTCCGTGTTAGCCTACCTTTCTTGCCGCAGTACACGAACTGGCCGGTATGGATACCCTCAGCGGCAATGAACAGCTCCGTTCTTTTCTTAAACCTGTATGGGTCACGGAAGGCAATCTTGGCTAGGGGAGCACCTCGGCCAGGATCATGGATGATGTCCTGTTGGAATGCAGACATGCTTTAGAACAGGGAACAGTGATCACCACAACTTCTGCAGAAATGAAAGAACTAGACAAACTGGAGATGACTAGTACTAAGGTAATTCTCACTAGAACCCTCTTCCCTCAGCAGGGTCTTGCCTTCTCCTGACATAAACAAGCTGAAGAATCACATTTTTACAATATAGCTACGATCACCTGCACCACAAAATAACAACTTCAGTTAACTATGTCACTGGAAACTAACTGTACCTGCACTGATTTATTCCTGATGTTCTGCAGATACCAGATCTCTCCACACCAAGAAATTCACTAGCTGCTCAATCACCTTTGGGCAGAGACAGAGTTGGAAACAGGCAGCAATTTCTCCAAGTGTTTTCTCAGGAGGGAAGTGTTCCTAACCTTCTGACATCAAGTATGCTGAAGCTACGCAAGCCCCAAAATGAGGCAGCACTTACTGTTTTTCTCTAAGAAGAACACATCAGTTCTGTTTCTGAAGTACATGCACCGAGATTCCAAGACACAACCGTGGTTTGGATGGCAGCTGAGTGATTAAAACTCTCTAAGATTAGACTATTTTCTAGCAAAGCTCAAATGTTGTTGGTGCCCGACAATACCAGGCAAAACCCACCATGTGATACAAAAATTTAAGTCAAAAGTACCTACCTACTTCTTATCAAATTCAGTGAAAGCTGAGTGTCAAAACCAAATCTTTCTATAGGCTGAAGATGACCTTGCTCTAGAAGGTGGAAGAGATGTTCAGAGCACCTCGCTGGCTACCAAACAGCACTGTTTGCACTCCAAGTCACTAACCCCAAAAAATAACTACTGCACACCTGAAACACTGCACCACACCCCAAACAAAGGCACTGCCTTGGCCCCATCACTCTGGACTTCAGATGATGGCAGTAGAGCATGTCTTACTGGGACAAGTTAGCTGGATCTGTTTAGTACAGACAGCAGGAGACAGAGATGTATAAATGCTTAGAAGCATCCGAAGGGTAAGTACTAGGATGGGACCAGTCTTCTTGGAGGTAATGACAGAACAAGATGCAATAGAGGGTTCCATTTAAACATCAGGAAAAGCTTTACGGAGACTATAAGTCTCCTTCTCTGGAGACATTCAAAACACACCTGAATGAGTTCCTGTGTAAACAGCTCTAGGTGATCCTGCTCTAGCAGGGGGGCTAGACAACTTGATCGTCAGAGGTCCCTTCCAAGCCATCACATTCTACGGCAGGCACTACTTAAGTGTTTATGAAGATATAACAAGGCCGCGGAAGCGCCGGCAGCCCCATCCCGTACCTTGACGATGCCCTTGATGTACCCGTGCCTCTCGGCGAAGTCCACAGCACGGAGTTTGGCCGGGCCCTTCCTGTGCTTCACGTGGGCGCGGAACACGGACCCTGCGCCCTTCCTCTGACCTCGGATCACACGGCCCATGCTGTCCTGCGGCAAGACCCGCCGTTAGCGCCAGCCACACCGCCGACACCCACCGGCCACACACAGGCCCACGGCCTTCACCACCCGGCCCGGCCGCGCCAGGCCTCGGCCCCGCACAGCCCCATTGCTGACATCGCCTACCCCACCCTCTGGTGCAGGAGGAGGCGCGAGGCAGAGCCGGCAACGGCAACACTGAAGCCGGGGCTGCGAGGCAAGGGATGGCGACGGATGGTGGAAGATGCGACACCGCAACCCTACCTCAGCTCCGGCCTCGCTGGGAAAGAAGGAAGCGCCGACGTCACCGCCGCGACAAGGCCCTTCCGACGCGCGGGACGATGGGTGCCCGTCGCCCCTGTGTGTCGTCACGCCGCGCCGCGGACGGGTAAGGAGGGGCGGGTGGCCTTCCGTGATGACGTCACGGGGCAGCGGCTCGGGGCAGTGAGACCGGCGGGGCGAGTGTGGGGGCTAACGTGGGAGACGGTCGTGATGTTCGTGGTTCCACGTCTCCGCTCGCTTATGCTTTGGAGGCATAGAAAAATTCCCGTAGAATCGGGAGCGCTGCGGGCCTCCCTAAAGATGCTGTCCGCTCCAAGAGCTGCTCCTTGGACAGCCCGCCATTTGGAGAACAGGCTGATGCCCAGAGAGGCTCCTTTTCTGGAGACATTCAAAACCTGACTGGACGTGTGCCTTCTCTAGATGATCCTGTTCTAGCACGGGATTGGACTTCCAACCTCTTCCATTCTGTGATTTTATGGTTAATTATCTGAACTGAAGATGTTTTTGGCAGGAAGCAGCTCCTAGACTCTATATATTTTCTTAAGATACCTGTCCTGTGCAGTTTATCATCTGCAGGCTAGTAAGTGACAGATGGAAAAACCCTTCAAGCTGCCTTTGTCAGATTTCTATCCATATTAATTAGGGAGTAACTGAGAGATACTGAAAAGCAGGGGTAATCATCTTAGTGTTCCTAATCAACTCATGCTTATGCCCTGGAAAGGGAAATTAAAAGTGCCTTAACTTCTTTAACAGCACAGCAGCTTTTTTGCAGCAGAGACTCTTCTTCCCAAAAAGGTCACTGTTAGTGACTCAATTCACTAGAGATGGACTATTTGTCTTTAAGCTGACTCACTGGAAATTAGGAAAAGGTCACCACTGTAGGCCCATATATGCAATTGTTCTGCTCACCTTGAACTGAAAAGACCCCAAGCATCCACCGCATCAGTCCTCCCAGAGCAAATGGAAGTCACACTCCTCACTAAGGCAACAAATCCTCACAGGAAGGTTTCCAAGTTGCGATCCTTGTCAGAGTCGCCACTGCAGGTAAGGTGATTAGCACAGCCAACTGTCCATTCTGCCCATCTGCTGGTGTTTACTTTCCTTCAACAAACCGTTTAGGTGTAACCTTCTCAGCCTGAGCCCTGTTTGACATTACAGCTCAACGTTTTATGATNGGGTTGGGGGGTTGGGCAGGAGAGTTAGATTTTGCTGCTAAATGTGACATGAATCAGAGTCTTAAGGACCTGTCTGAAGTTACAAATAACGATCATATAATCAGCAAATTACATTGTTCACTCCTTTTTCATGTTCTCAGTGAGGACTTTATAATCAATTATATAAGAATATAAGTGGTTGTGTAATGATTTTGTACGCTCAGTTGTTTAATTGTCTTCTATCAACTATGCTTTGTATTCATTTTATGGTCTAATTCAGGGTGCAGCCTTGCTTGCTGCTGTCACCAGCTGTGAAACCGCAGCCTTTCAGCAGGCTTGGCCAGCTATCTTCACTGCTAAGGCTGAAATGGGAATAATCCCCTGCTCCTCTATTCCAGCTTTTTGGATGTTCAGAATATTGTTAGAAGTGTCTGTACTGTAACAATACAAAGAGTTCTGAGTTCAACTTTGCAAGAGATGCTTTTCCAGCCTTTCCTTACAGTTACATGCAGTTGTTATTACTCATCTGTGTCACCTCAGGTAGTGTCTATGTGTACCTCTGGATCACAACATGCTGTATGTCTGGGCTTCCAGTGCTGGGATCTCTGAGTTGACTTTGTGCTTTCCCATCAGAGAAAACCAGGAGTCAGGGATCAGTACACATTTAGGTCTCTTCTATCTAAGTGCTCATTATTTCCTTAGGATACACACATGGATGCGAAACCCTGAAAGCCTCCCAAGTTTTCTAGCCTTGACAAAGTTTGGGAATCAGAGATGACAGGCAAACAGGGACAGAACTGCATTAATAATGATGTAACACTACAGTTGATTTTTCCTGCTATAAAAGACATTAGCTAAAGACTTTTGTCATCAAGTAATAACAGTGTTGTATTAGCTGATCCAGCCAAGCTGGACTGAACTCACAAAAACAAATGTTTGTTTAGCTGTGCCTTCAACATTTTGTGGATGCGAAGAAATACAAGAAATTAGTACACCAGGTATTGCCTGGCATTGCCTACCAACAGCACTGTTGTGCAGTACTGCTGTTCTCTGCTGCAGCTTCAAGTCCTAAGATGCTGGCCTTCAGGTTGTCATCTCTGGTGACTGCGGCTTCTTTGGCTTAAGACATTACAGCCTCTGCCAACCACTGCCAGGATTTACAGCTATGTGGGAAGAGGATTTGAGGCAGTGCTAGTGTACTGGATTTCCCCTCTCTAAGGATTCTTTTCCCACCAGAACTCAAGCTGTGTTGGAGCTTGGGGAACTGGCTTATCTGTCTGAGGGTTCTCTGAGATCTGACTGCACAGGGATGTCTTGGTAACAGGCATCAGGATCTGCACAGAGCAGCTCTACTGCATGAGGGCCAGGGGTCTAAGGCTCTTGAGAAACCTTGCCCTTGGAGAACATGCATCATGTCTCCTAGACATGCGCACAGAAATCAGAGTGAAAGTCTGATGGTTCCAGGAAAAGTAGTGAGTGTTTCCAAAGCACAGCTGCTGCACATCACAGACGATAGTTTTGCAGTTACTTCCATCTTTGTTTGCTTAAACAACAAAAACTAAAACACTCAGGTGAGGTGGGTGAGGCATGGCTACAGCCTGGCTACCAGGTCAGTCACACTCAGCGGTGAGGAAGCACCCACATTGCTGGGGAAGGCCAGGTCTTATATCACCATCACTACTTCACACGAGTGTGTCTGCAACAGCTCTTCTTCAAATCCCTCTCTGTGGCTGGCAAATTTCCCTGGATCATGCAGAAATTATAAAAATACCCTGACTCTGGAAGAGTTTTAGTAGAGTTGTGGGTATGCTGCTGCAACTGCAGTGTGTTACTTGCATTGTGGGAACAAGTCAAGGGTGTGTTGCCTTCATTAATTCTTGCATGGCAATCACAAGCTAATTTGCTAAAGGTTAATTGCACTGTAAATAGCAAAAGGGGTGGTGTTCAGCTTGTGACAGATGGCAGCCACCAAGAAATTTTGATGAGGCTGCTGTTTAGAGAGGGAAAGAAACAGCACGGTTTCTCTAGAAACGCACCTTGAAAAGCGCTCTGAGAGAAAGGGAAGCATCTTTTAAAAGATAAGGAAATAAAAGCTGACTGCAAGGTTTATATGAGCATTTCCTCTCAGAAGTGATGTAGTAATCCTCACCTCGTTCACGTGGGCATGGACCTCTGCTAACTGACCTCTCCAGGGCTCTGCATGGGATTAGGAACACATACGTGGTTTCTAGCCAGGCTGTGGCATCACAGTCTAGTCTGCAAAAATAAAATGCCTGCTAATCCCCAGCAAACGCACTCAGAGTGATCCTGTTACTTCAGGCTGTTGCTCTCAGAGCAGGGCACAAAGGGTGCAAATCACCTGCTATTACTGAGGTAAGGGAAGTGCCACAGAAGGGAGCTACAGCTCAGCCTGTTGAAAGGGCAAAGCCTTACCTCCTGCTGTACATCCCAAAAATCTCCCTGGACTCCAAGGTATCATCCTGGGCCTGCTGTTTCTGGTACCTAATAGTAAAGGAGCCCTTTGCAAAGAACTTGCAGCAGCTCCTTCCCACCCTAACCAAATTGGTGAAGCACGTGCTACTCCTCTGTCTTCAATTCTCCTGGCTTCTCAGAGATAAAAATCTCTCTGCTGAGACAACCACAGGCCTCTATTCCAGTGACTGCTACAAAATCAAATATCTTAGTTCTCTTCAGAGGAATTTATCCTCAAAGGATAAGCTTCTTTTTGCTGGCTTGAAATAAATACTTTACCTCAGCTGTACACAGCTCCCATTTCTCCAGCCTGTCTCATTCCTAAACTCTAGAGAGAGCTCCAGGGAAATTACTTGAGCTTTTCCTTCAGTTCTTGAATGAGGCTGATGAGGTCTCTGGTCTCATGACAACCCTATGACTCTATGATTTAATCGTAACAAAATTGTAGCTCTTCTCTAAACCTTCCTTGTAGATACAGCGCTGGGTGACCTGGAAGGAAGCCTTACTCTTTACAGGGTTTCCTGTGTTTACAGGTAATAATTTACTAGGCAAAAACTTAAGTGGAACTGTTCTTGCCAGTTCCCTAATCTGCATGCTCAGTCTGTGCTCCCTTGTGAATACTGTTTTCAGGCATCACACAAGATAAAGAACTGCCATCCCTCTCGCCTTGGTGTTCTCTGGGTTTTCAAAAGTGTGTTGAAGACATCACCCATAGGCCACAGCAGAACTCTAGCTGTGTAAGGGGACCTTTTATCACAGAAGCAGCATACGGGGAAGATTTTAACCATGTGACTGCTTTCCTACTTAAAAAAGGGAGCTGCATTCTCTGTCCAGGAATGTGTGAATGTTTCATGTTCCTCTCTGTCTAAACAGTCCCGGTTCCTTGCAAGAGTAGAGACCTTGAACTGCAGAGGTAGGAAGTCCCAATCAAACCAAAGTAATTTACACTTCGTAGACGGGCTTGGCTGTGCTTACTAATTAGGTTCTGGTGACCTCTAGAGGCCTTTATCCCAAAGCACCTGATTTCTGCGGGTCTTCTCTTTTCTGGAAAAACGAGCAAGACAAGAGTTCTACTTTATTTTAGTTTCAAACCGAGATTAATTTTAGCCTTAACGGGTAAGGTGTCAGAGAGCAGTAATTGATGGTTATTCTTTTCCTCCCACGTAGCTTGGTAATAATTCCCTATGTGCACTAGCCTCAAAGCCTGTACAGTAACTGTTGTAGGTATTCTGGAGATTCCTGTTTTGCAAGATGATTGCTTTGTGCAGTTGTCAAGTAAGAGAGGAGATACTTCTCTTCCTTCATTATCTCCAATGATATATTCAAGTATTCACTGTTCCTGGAAAACCTGCGCCCCCTGTCAGCTGAGGTTGTTTAAATGCATGTAAATCATGTATGCTTTAGATACTGGCATTACACTAAGGTATCTTTGCAGAACACAGCCTTCATACACTAGTCCTTGCAAGACAATCCTCAGATATCGGGTCAGCCCTCTCAGAGTTTGGAGTATGACCGTGTTTTGTGAAAAATTATTTTCAGCTGGGAACAGGGTAAAATTGGCTACCCACCAGATTCAACAACACTGTATGTGGGGAAATTACCTTCTACCTGTATTGTACAACAACAGTAAAATTCTCTGCAGTGACAAGAAATGCAAAGAGAAAAAATGTGCTGGTTTAGTCGTATATCTGGATAAGCTTTTTTTTCTTAATGAGCTAACTGATAGGGACAACTTATAGAGAAGGGAAGAACTCCACAGAGCTAGTCTTCTTTCCTTTTGAGCAGGTGAGGTGTGGGATTGAAACCATACTGAGGAAATAAGGTAACTGAAAGGAGAGATGGAAGAGCAGTGAGACACTGCCCAAAGAGACGTTGGGGAGTTCACTTCGAGAAGCTGACAGCCATGGAGAAGCTTAGCAAGAGCAGGGTAGCAAAGCCGGAGGAGGTGAAGTCTATCTGCAGCAATGAACAGCTCAAAAAAACCCTTCAGCAAACTTGCAATCCTACGGTGATGAGGCGTGGGAGACCTCCTAAAGATTTCTAATTTAAGAGCACCCAGCTGTACTTCCAGATTTAGTTATTAGTTGTTTTTCCTACCCAAAGTCCTTCCCCAAAACTGTCTTTTCCTTTGCATTTCCTAGTGGACCTCCTACCAACCCTTTAATGGCAGCATTTGTTTAGTGACAACAACCCTGGAGGCTACAGCCAGGGTAGTTTGTGCATCCAGCTTAGAAAACAAATGTAATAACGCAGGGTTTTCTCTTGCCTGGTAGATGTGACTTGTAAGAGATTTGGAAAAGGTGTATGTTTTGGTATTTGTTTGTGTTCTCATGGCATGTGACAGATCCTTTCTTAAAAGAAATTTTAAGTGTTTTCTTTTGGGATTTGTCCATAATATCTTCCTTCTTCTTGCTTTTTGAACAAAAGAGCTAAAAGGATTTCTTGCCTAGATCAGAAAGGAGTCCTGAACTACAGAGGGAGATTAAAAATTGAGTAAGGGGGAAAGATTTTAAAACGGAATTTAAAAAAAGTATCTCTGTTTAGGCTGTGTAAAAATTCTTCTGAGATTGTTTTAATCAAAACTCATGAGGGGAAAAGCTCAATTTGTCAAAAATCAGCATTCTCCTGTATCTTCTCAGTGCAACGTACAAAACAGATTTGATATCATTGGTCCTCCAAGGACTCCTCTAGCAGAAGGCTGGGGGTGGGGAACATTTCTCTTGTGATATTTGTGAGATAAAAAGAAAAGCAATCTCTAAAGCCATTTGCATAATCTTTGTAAAGCACCAGAAAGTACAAAAGAAAGCATTTCATATGTAGTTACCAGGGAATGCTGGCTCCATGTAGCGCAAGCATTTTCATTTACACAGGTTTGTTGGCTGGATACTTTTCATCAGTAGTACAACAGTGCTTTTCATATGGTCTTTCTCTAGGTAAAACCTTTTGAAACAACTCTAATTTCTTAAAAGTGAGGAAAAAAAGTTGCTCCTGCCTTTCCTTTCAAACCTCTTTTTCTTTCTTTTTTTTTGGATATAATATAATATACAAGAAAAATGGAAGGATGGGACAAAGGAAACGAATATAAAATGGAAACACAGCAAAGTGAAATTCCTCCTCCCTCTAACCAACTGTTGGTTTTGTCATTAAATATTCTGCTACATTTCAGATTTCCATTTTAAATAGGAAAAATGTGACAGGCTCCACATATAAGAACAATGCTTGAATACTCTAAAGAGAGCAATACATCAGAAAATAAAGCAGACTCAGCCACAGTACCCCCCAAGGCAAGCGGGTTCTGGGATGGGTGTCTCAGATTGGGCTCCTCAAGGTGGCTCAGGCTATTAGTGCATTCAAGGCCCTGATGACTTCAGAGCAGGACATCAATGCTGTCCTAATTAAGAAGACTGTTTTACATTCTCATGGAGGGGGGGAATAGAGAGTAGTGTGATGGACACATCTTACAAATATTTTGGTTAATATAATATTACTATTCTATTATAAATGTATTATGACTGTACACATTTATTTGGACTGTGTTTGTTTTAATCAAAATAGAAAAGTGCAAGTATCACAAGTTGAACTTAGCCATAAAGTATTTCTCTGCTTTGTTAATTCCTGATGTACAAGTCCTTCATTCTCGTTCACTCTGAGAATGAAGGACTCTAACGTACAAATCTAAGACTGATTTGGTGATAGGAGATTACACCGATACTGATATTTTTCACTTGCGAATAGGTGGCAACCTAAGAATTTAGTCAGGCTGTACCAGAAACCAATTTATGTAGCTCTATTTAAACTTGATCTTATGCCCACTATTCAATACGTATAAGCCTCAATCTTTACATGATTATCAATGATTCTATTAAAACCATTTGTGAGCTAGGCAAGTCAATTGCAGTATGATTTATCCAAGATGTATTTTCAGTGCCAGGATCCTGAGAAGATTTCAGGCTATTCTGAAGGGAAACAGTGGATGTGGTCTACCTTGACCTTAGCAAGGCCTTTGACACTGTCTCCCATGAAATTTTAGTGAGTAAGCTGAGGAGGTGTGGGATAGAAGAGCAGACAGTGAGGTGGGTTAGGAACTGGTTGCAGGATAGAGTTCAGAGGGTGGTGATCAATGGTGCCAGCTCCAGCTGGAGAGCTGTGACTAGTGGTGTCCCTCAGGGATCGGTGCTGGGACCGGTCTTGTTCAACATCTTCATCAATGACATTGATGAGGGCACAGAGTGTCTACTCAGCAAGTTTGCCGACGACACCAAGCTAGGAGGTCTGGCTGATACGTCTGAGGGCTGTGCTGCCATCCAGAGAGACCTGGACAGACTGGAGAGCTGGGCACAGAGAAACCAGATGAGGTTCAACAGGGACAAGTGCAGAGTCCTGCATATGGGGAGGAATAA
>VZRI01000697.1:24513-38871 GCA_013397515.1 Upupa epops | reverse complement strand
TTATGAAGAGAGGCTGAGGGACTTGGGGCTTTTTAGTCTGGAGAAGAGAAGACTTAGGGGAGATTTGATAAATGTTTATAAGTACCTGAAGGCTGGCCAGGAGGGAGGGGACAGGCTCTTTTCACTTGCTCCCTGTGATAGGACAAGGAGCAATGGGTGTAAGTTGCAGCAGAGGAGGTTCTGCCTCAACACAAGGGGGAACTTCTTTGCTGTGAGGGTCACAGAGCACTGGAACAGACTCCCCAGGGAGGTCGTGGAGTCTCCTTCTCTGGGGACTTTCAAGGCCCGCCTGGATGCTTTCCTCTGTGATCTGTGTTAGATAGTTTTGTCCTGCTCCGGCAGGGGGGTTGGACTCGATGATCTCTTGGGTCCCTTCCAACCCCTAACATCCTATGATCCTATGATCCTATGAAACATCAAGTCCTTTCTCCGGTACCTGTCACCTCCAGGCTTCTGCACCTGTGTGCAGGTCTGGAAGACTAAGTTTTTCCCAATTTCTCTATGCACACCACTTTAAAAGAGTTCATTACCATGGTCTTTCTTCACATCCCTAATTCTGTGTTGGCTCTTATATGCTTGGGCATCCCCTCCATAGCACCCAGAGTAACTTCCCAGTTAATACCCAGTTTCACCCAAATGAGGTCATTGAGCAGGACCTAGAAGATCTGTGTCCAGAGGGCAAACACAGTATGTAAACGGAAACAAAGCCTGTGATTTATTTTATTATTTACTGAGTGCTGTCATGGTGCTCAATACTATATAAACATTCTCTGCCTCGAGTTATTAATACTACCAGGAACAAGCAGGTTCCAGACTCAAACACCTTACATGAAACATTCCATGAACAAAAACCTTAAGGACAAGTTAAATGTTTCTGCACTGCAGAAACTTTTCTGTAGAGGAACCATGTTTACATAACTTCAGTCTTTGAAAATAGCTGCATTTCCTAACAAGAATAAATCATTTTTTGAGGACTTAACTCTACTTATTCTCTTCTACCTAGTCCTACCGATTACTGCTCTAAGATATTGTCTGCCTTGCTGTGTGGTGTGTAACTGGTGCCAGTCTGGTCTTTTAGTCATATAGTAAGGAACATCCACCCTTCCAACAAATACGGAGAACTAGCAGGCCTAGTTCTCAGATTTTGGTGACTGCACTACAGAATTATCCCAGGTTTAAGAACAAGAAGGTTTTGGTCTCTAGGCTGCTCAGCTTTGGGAAAGCTAGGGAGTTACTGCAGGGTCCCCAGCCTGTGCCACATAAAATGCAAAATGTTGAGCTGAAGGCAAGGCAGTATAAAATTACTACTAAAGTAACCTTGATAGAAGGACTAAGAGAGAGAGACAAGCTGTTTGGAGGGGTAGAAAAAAAGTAGCATTTCACTTAAAAGTAACTTAAGCACATTATAATGTCTTGAGAAAGGTTGTTAAAGTCATACTTTCCCCTAAACATATCAAGCTGAAATAATCCTAAAGATACACAGTTCCCTGTTGAAAACATCAGTGAGTATACAAAATGCGTCCGCATGCTTAAGTCAGTGAAGATTATATGTTATGTAAGGCCACCTAAAAAACAGCTCTCACAAGAATTAATTATTCTGGGCCCATGAAAACCATCCTGGTTTTAATTACAGCATTAAAGACAAAGCCACAAAGTTATGAATTCTGCTGGCAGGGCAAGCAATCATTATAATTCTGGACAAGGGATGACACAGAAATTATAAATAATGATTGTGAAAGATTTCGGTACTAGCCGTTTTTGTCTTTAGAAATATTTTTCATTTCAAAAGCCATTAGCAATGCAAGTGCAAATGCACTTGCAATGCAGCCAAAACTTGCTCATGAGACTAACCAGGTATCTTAACATAAACTGTTCTTAAAAGGATATTGTCAATTCCCAACTGGTCAGTTTCTCTGAAGAATTTTGAAGATGTTTCAGCGCATGAGTCCCTGGGGCAGTGCCTGTCCCTTCTGTCACAGTACTTTGCTTTTTTTTTTTTCTTTCCAGTTGTCTCTCCCTTGCCCTCTGTAGCATCAAAGGCTTCATGCTGGAGCCATGAAACAGGGAGTAAGCAGTGAAACTGAGAACCCGAAAAGCATTGTAAAAGCTGAAAATAAGTCAAGGGAACTACACAAAGGATCAAAAGGTATATCTTTTGTACTAATTTTCAGTTCCAGGGGCTGTTTGGAAAAGAGAGAAAAATGTCAGGTAATGATGTCCTCATAATTTAATGTTTAATTTTGGCCAATACCAGGATAAAAATAGGAAACAGACAAAATAAAAATTATCTTCTGATACTAGGATGGGTTTTAAAAAGAAAAAGATTCCAGGTAAGTTAGTTGACTTCCATGGGTTACTGCAGGCCTCACTGGGAGGGGAGTGACAAGTTTATCTCAGTGTCAGTCATATAATTAGTAGCATATCAGGAAAAAAACCTCTGACTTTCTGATTCTAGCTGTATTGTCATTTTGCCTGAAGTGTAACAAGTATAACTGCATGTCTATCCAACTTTTGGTGATGACTTCCTGGAAAGTTATTTGCAAAGATGGAAAAGTCCTAAGTCTTATTTATTGTAACACAATCTAGATGTCTGGAACTTTTTGACTGATTAGACAGAAACTTGTACAGCTAGACCTGTGTAAGTAAGAAACATCAGCTGTTACCATGTCCTGACAAGTGGGAATTCACACCATTAAAGTCCCACCCAAGAATCAATTCCTGTGTGAGTGGAAGGCAGAGGTGGGTGAAGAGGTAGAACTGCTGACAGAGGGATGGGGATGGATACATCTACTGGGTAGTTCTTTCCCTTCTCCCAGCCCCTTTTTAGCAACTTCCTTGGCAGAATTCAAACACTGCTGCGTCGCTCCTGGCGTTACATTTACATGAACAAGAATTTTGCTGGGACCTTCATTTGGCCTTTTCTTACCTTCTGCATTTGCTTTAGAAGGGCTGCAAGGAGAAATCTGAAAACCAGCCTGCCCAGTACAACACCAAGTTTACTCCAGACAAAGAGGTTTGGATCTGCTTATCCAGATCACCCATTCAAAGATGAATTTCATGCATAAATGAGCAAGCATATGAGCCTATCATTATAGGCTCATACCACATAACTTTAGCTGTCTAACGTTAGAGGACAAGTAGGCAGAAGCACCCTCTGGAGGTGCTTGCATCTCCTGTTGAGTCAGCAGGATGACTAACCTTCTTCTCACTAGTGCCTACAGTCAGGCTGGGCATGTTCCCCCTCTTACTGTGCCAGGCCCTCACTATGTAGTTTTCCACATCCAGCAAGCAACTCACATGCTACACGTACATCGCTCATCATGTCTGATGGTATCGTAAGATACAATTCTAAAAAAGTTCTCATTCATCAGGTGAGTTTCCTGCAGTGTGCAGCTGCAGCCCTGCAAGCAGACTCTCAGAGAGAGAGAAGGGTGGAAGGGAGACAGAAGACTTCCATGGTTCAGCGAGTGAAATGTCCATTCTTGCAGGTATAAAAGAGCAGCTTGCAGTCATCTATATAAAGCACATTCTTCAGATGGGTTATGTATAACTCCCTGATGGTGAAGGTATCAAATGAAGGTCGAACATCAGAGACCTTTAGGCTATTATGAAATATGACTCATGGATTAATTAACCACCTGTCAGATTTTCCATTATGAAACTTTAACCACAGCCCGTATCTGCACAACACCAACACCTGCAGAAGTACAAACAAACAAGTGCTTATGTACACATTTGCAATGAAGTGGGTCAGCAGATGTGCTATGGTATCAAGAGAACATTTCCTCTTAATAACAAACTATTAACTAAGGAATAAAAATGATTGAAGAAGGGAAGAGGGAGAAAACTCTATGCTAGTAAAAAAGACTGTTTTGAAGTACACATTTTTCCAAAGATTCTGCAAGATAATTTTCTGTATGTCAACTGTATCAGATGAATCTAACATTTTCCTCTGCAGTAAAATGATTTTGGCCAGGATGAACATCACTGCTTCCTAATCCAAGCGTTTGCTTTTGCAGGTACAGAAGTAAAAAAAAACAACTATGCCTGCTGTGAAAAAGTGATTATTCTAATACTAAACTAAAGTAGAAGGTTTTGTTTGCTTGCTTGAAAATCAGTAAGAAAATCAGTAATCAGTAGCCATTCTGTGGAAGAATCTTGTATGTCTCTCAGCAGCCACTACGTCTGAGTGTTCTGAGGTGGGTGTAAATTTGAAAAGGCAGAAGGTATGCTCTGAAAATTCACCGCAGAAACAGGGGCTTTTGACCTGTGCATCACCAGGTTGATGGATTCAACTCACCTAATTTTAGATGTCTGCAGTGTCTGTCGCTTCATCTAAACTTGCTGCCCCATGGACCCTTTAAAGGTATGTCTTATCTGATCTCTTTTAAATCTCTAACTTCAGATGATATTACTCATGACTGCAGAGTGGTTTTTTCCTCTGGTCTGGCTGTAATAGGGGCCCGAGGTGCTTAGCTTGGCTGGAGAGCCTTCCATGTAGCTATCTACAGCTTACTGTATGAACCCTGCCTGAATGATCTACCTCCAGAAGATTGGTAATTTATGTGAATTGAGTTGGTTATCGCTATTCCTTGCTATTGCAATGGTTATTCTGTGTCATAAAAACCTTACCACATCTGGCACAAATTAATCCTAGCAGGCCGCAACAGCCTAGAGATTAGTTTCATCACTACATTATTTTCTCACCTCTGTTCGGGGTCACAGGTTAGGCATGGAATTCTCACTGCTTCTACCACTACAGCATCTGATCTTCCATGCCTGTTAGTCTAACTGCTTTCATAAACACTACAGTCATTTAAATAAACTGATACTCTACTGGAAGTTCAGAAGATATGAACTGTAAGGCATAATAAAAACAAGTTAGTCCCAAGAAGAAAAGTCCAAGGGGAGGCAGTACACAAATATATAAAAAGTAACAGCAAAGAGGAAGGAAATAAACTACTCTTCCTGTTACTATTAACAGTCTAAAAAGCAATGAACTTATAATACTAGGTGACTTCTGTTATTCCAAAGTGAGATGTCATGCAGCAATAGTTGTGCAGCCACTTCTTGGAGCTGAACGGCAGCATTGTGCCATGTTTTAGACAAAGAGGAAGTCAACACGAGCTGCTGCCTGTCTGTGAGACAGCAGCTCCTGCTTCTCTGCAGGCATTGAGCCAGCTGCCTCTGGAAGGAGTGGGAGGGTTACAGCTCCTCTGCACCAAGAGGTGTCTGAAAGAAGCGAGAGCCTGTGGCTCCCTAAGCAGCTTTTCAGGCTTAGCATGAAGCTGGGGTTCCTGCCTTGCAGCTGAGAAGCGGTGGCAGCCTGGTTCCCTGACCCTTAGGAGACAACATTAGGTACTACTCATTGTTCTGCTGAAGGAAATACTGTTCCAACACTGTATCAACAATGTAAAAAACAGGGAGGGGGAAGGGAGAAAGAAGAGAAAGTTTTAAAAGAATGAAAATAGGTTTCACTCAGCCACATTCACAATCCAACCCTCACAAGTGCAGGCACCAGATCGGCATGTTCAAGGCATCCATTCAAAATCCATGCGACATGAAAATTGTGCCCAGGTCCGGGATCAGTTGTGATGCCATGGAGAACAAGGGATGCCAGTTATCAAGTACTCCTCAGGTATCAGAAGAGATTTATTCCTGTATTGGTGACCATGCATGCACAGGGTTTGGATGTCTGTATCTTTCTTGGAACTGGCAGTATATCCATCCTATCCAACTGCTGGCAATCATCAGGACTAATCACTTTGTTTCTAGATCTGAGTGTCTTATAAAACAGTAGGCAGATTTCTTGATGACCTGCTAATCTGTGTGTCATTAACACAGGGCTTCCAGAAAGCCCTTCCCCTGCTGAGCCCTCCTGCTGGTGCCTGACATTCAGGCCTACCCACTCTTTCTCTGTTCACACCTGTATGACCCTTTGCATTACAAGTCTCTAAACCACTTCATGGAAGTGTCCCTTGCAGTTGCTTTCACTGGCCAAGGGACGGACCTAATCCATTCTCACCTGCAACCGTGAGAGAACTGGGAAGGTAGAACTTAGTCCCCCTTTCTCTTGAAGACTGGTATTGTTTCACTTGTCCCTTGGGATTCATTATTTAGAACTTCTAGATCCTGTCAGAGTACAGTAAAGGCAGCAGCGCCCTCGGTGCTGGGACTGCAGGGGCTACCCAGAGCATTAGAGCAGAATCTGATAGCCTGAGACCATCCCATTCCCCAGCAGGAGCTGCTGAAAGTACAAAGGCAGCCACAGCTACAAGCACTGGGCACTTCCCCAGCCTGGGTACAGCCAAGGCAGAGACAGGTTGTGGGCCTGTGACTGGCTCAGCAGGGCAGGGCTGTCGGGAGCTTGCTGCACCATCAATGAGATAGGGCTGACAGCCTAAGGGGTGGTGACATGGGGTCTTGAGCCATGAAGACTTAGAACAGCACCAGGTGGCTGACAGGGGGCAGTCAGTGCTGGTAGTGTCTTTACGACCCTGTCAATTCCACAGGCATGTTTGACCTGTTAGCGTCTTAGTATGCAGTCAGTGACCCTCTGGATGTTTTCCAAAGAAGATTCTGATGTGATGTAGAAGTTGCATTTGCTATTTAAAGTGGTAATTGAAAGAGAAAAGGTATACAGGAACCCTAGAGAGAAGCACAAGTGTGATCTTCAAAGTGCAGTAATAATGCTGTGTCCTGGCTTGGGTTAGAACAGAATCAATTCTGTTCAGGGATGAGACTTTTCAGATCGGTCTCTTCTAAGTCAGTGCCCTTTCTGCAGTCGACATCGTAATTGTGCAGGCAGTATCTGCTTCGACGAGTGGTAGCGCTTGAAGTTTACAGCTACTGCCAAGGACTAAGCTGCAGAAAAGCTCTTGCTTAGACTTACTCCTATGGAGACCAAGGTCACTGCTGAGTCTTGTGTGCCACCTTGGGGTTTCATCAAGTGAGAGGCCACAGCTGTGGGGAGGAGACTATGCGACAGGTGACCCTGCACTGACCAACAGGGTATTCCACCCCATAGATGTCATATGGGGTACATAGCTGAGGGACCACAACTATCAGTCTCTCTTCATCAACGGCCAACACCCAAGGAGGGCTCTGTCCATTCTGCTTTCAATCCCAACTGTATGTTCCTGAATACAGTTCCAAAATCCAGGTCCTGAATCTGGTTCCTGCTTGCAGCTGATGAATCCGCTCTGCGAATTCCCCGGTGCCTGCCCCATAGCAACAGGACTGCCTTTTTTTTTTCCCCTCTAATGAAGACCTCTTTTTCTTTCCTGTAATGGTTTAGTAAGAAGATCTAGTAGTCCTAGGCTTCTATGGGAACTGAGGCAGTACGAGTGACCTTATTTCTTCTCTTACACTAAGATCAGACAGGGAAGAATGATTTTTCACACAGGAAATATTATTGAGCTGGTGTCAGAGCCCATGAGCCAGTGGTCTGAGTGCTACCCAAAGCTGACGCTGAAAAGGCAGCACAGGGAAATAAGAATATGGGCAGAGATTGTAGGCAAGACAAGAATTAGTTTTTACAAAGCTGCCTGCTATAGGTGAGTAGTTCCTAGTGCCACTCCCTTTCTATGTGTTTTTTACTTGGGGCTTGTAGCAAGTCCCCTTTTGAGGCAAGAGTAAGCAGGACTAGCAAAGATAAGAGTGAGCTGTAAGTCAGCAATGAATGTTACATGTCTGAACAAAAAAAAAGGAGTGCCCTGATGTCTTACCAGGGCTGCTTTGCTTGTCTGGATCCAGAGGAGTGTAGTACTGCAACAGACAAAGCTTGCCTTCCCTTCTCCCTCACCCTCTGTAAGCCCAGCTGCCAGGCTGCTGAAGTCACTGCCGTCTGAAGTGAGCTGTGTTCAGCCTAGCCTAGCAGGGACTGTCAAGACCAGAGCCTGATGAAATATCCAGCTTCTCACTTCCATCCTCTGGTCCCAGCTAACTATCCATGCTAGAGCCGTGAGTCCCTTACTCTGCTGTACACCTCTCTTGGCTGTGGAGGGTGTCCCTGGTCACACTGCACATAAGGGATGGGGCAGATATGTCCTAGGGTTTCAAGGAAGGGCTTTGCCAGTGCTCTTCCCTCTTACATGAAGAAGTTTGACTCCTCCTGCCAGGTGGTAACAGCTGGTAAGTTTTGACCTTTGCGGATGGTGGTTGTGCAACTGGTGGTACAGCTGCCAGGAATTCGGGTTAAGCAGCAGCGGCCTCATCTATCTGAGAAATGCCTGGGGTTGCTAGCACTCCTTATTCAGTTTGAGAGGGAATTTCAACTACTAAATATTCTAACTGAGAGGCCACAGTAACAATGAGCACTGGCAGAACCATACTGGGCCTTTTCTCTGGCTTGGAGTTGTAGGGGATGGAAGACGGTGGAAAAAAAAGGCATGGGCTGGTGTCCTGAGCAGAAGAAGATGGCAGTTCTATGAACACTGAAAAGTTCTGAGTTTGGTTCTAGTTTTCATATCCTGAGATTCCTTGATAGCTCGGATTTTAAAAACTGTAATCACTTTTATCTCTCTGCGTTCAGATCTCTCTGTCCCTCCCACTGGACTCCAAAGTACATTGTCTTCCTCTTTCACTCCCTGAGCTTACACACTGCCTTGTGTTCCAAAAGACTGCTTTCCATGTTCCAATTACATTAAGGGCTTGCCTGCACAGGAAAGTTGCACAAGTATTCATTTGCTGTTTGCATTAAAGAAATTGTTAAACCTGGGCAAAAAGCTGTGTGGATTCCCTGGTATTCCTTTGCAGAAATACAAATGGTTTATTTCAGGTTAGATCAGGCCAATTAGGAACAGGAAGGACTTGCAAAGCAATAACTTTTCCTGTACCAGAACAAAGGGAGTCCAGCAGCTGCTTCTACAGACTGTATTCTCCAAATGGGAAAACGGGCTGGGGGCATGGTCTTGACCTCAGCAGGATCCACCATCTGCTGGGCACAGGTAACATACCACCAGTCAGCTAGTCCCAACAAAGCAGCAGCCTCTGCTGCTACTGAGGTCTGGCACATGCTGTAAAGCATGCTGTTTGACACAGTTTTTCTTACCCAAGGCAGCCTGGTCTTAGCGCTTAAATAGCAAGAGTAGCTGCCCCAGAGTAGCCGTCTCTGCGCAAGGTATTGGCTTCTACTGCGTTCCTAAAGGAATTAAAAATTTAGTTCTTTCCATAAAAAAATATGATTTTTCTCAGTAGGAAAAAGTTATGTGTATCTGTCTACTGTCCCTCATGGAACTCTGCATGAATATCTGGAGTTAACTGCACTGGTTTACAAGCAGACTGTAATTTTATGAGCATGCCTTTCTCTTGTAGACAAGCTCAAAGTGACAGAAGGTAAAGACAAAACGAGCACCTCATAGAGGCAAGAAGAAATGAAAGAGGCACCTCAGTAAATCTTCAGCGCTGTGCATTCTCATTGGAACTGGTTTGAACTAGTAAGGTAGTAATTGTCTAAATCCAAGTAGGCACCTATTCAGTGTGTCCCCTATTTTAAGCAGCATGTCAAGAGCTAGTGCTAGGGCCAGACACTAGATGAGCGACAAATGTTCTCTGTTAACGCCTTGCCCTTCCCAAAGGGGAAAAGGGAGTAAGGGAGATGTGTGGATTAGGGAAAAACCCTAAAACTGCTATAATAGAAATAATAATTACATGAAATAGATAGAAATTTATACAAAACTGATATTGAATCCAACACCCCTGATGTCACTGCTGATGCTATGGGGCAGGCACCGGGGAATTCGCAGAGCGGATTCATCAGCTGCAAGCAGGAACCAGATTCAGGACCTGGATTTTGGAACTGTATTCAGGAACATACAGTTGGGATTGAAAGCAGAATGGACAGAGCCCTCCTTGGGTGTTGGCCGTTGATGAAGAGAGACTGATAGTTGTGGTCCCTCAGCTATGTGCCCCATATGACATCTATGGGGTGGAATACCCTGTTGGTCAGTGCAGGGTCACCTGTCGCATAGTCTCCTCCCCACAGCTGTGGCCTCTCACTTGATGAAACCCCAAGGTGGCACACAAGACTCAGCAGTGACCTTGGTCTCCATAGGAGTAAGTCTAAGCAAGAGCTTTTCTGCAGCTTAGTCCTTGGCAGTAGCTGTAAACTTCAAGCGCTACCACTCGTCGAAGCAGATACTGCCTGCACAATTGTGATGTCGACTGCAGAAAGGGCACTGACTTAGAAGAGACCGATCTGAAAAGTCTCATCCCTGAACAGAATTGATTCTGTTCTAACTCAAACCAGGAGACTATTCTAGAGTCATAGCTTATAAAACTTATTTATTTTCTCTCTCATTTTTGTAAAGAGCCTCTGCTTTCTGTAAACAGTCTTCTGTGGCTTTTTGTAACAAGATGTGAATGTCTTTGAGTTTTGAAACATGCTTCAGGCATCTTTTCGGAGAATCCTAATGAATCTGCTCTTCATCAAGGCCTCCTCTATCAATTATGTACGTTCTATCAGCCTCTACCAGTCTGGGAGCTTGAAGAGACAAGGCAAAGGGAGCCAGCAAGGCTTGGGGTAGCAATAGACTAGCCAAAGAACAGAGGAGCTCTTAATCAGATTGCCTTTAAATTATTGAAGTTAAAGGCATAATGTCCTCTCTAAGACATAGTCGAGTACTCAACGCAGGAAATGCTAGATCAAAGCATTGTACCATAGTGGAAAATTCTGTAAATATTCTGTCAAATGCTGTCCAGGCACAGTTGTAGGTTTGTATCCGTATTATTCATGACTTCATTTATTACTCAGAGTAAGATTTCAAGCAGAAGAGTGACAAAAAAAAACAAGTGTGCACATTTTGGCTAAAATGTCATTCTACAGGCAACAGAAAGCTCTGCCTAGATCTTCTTGAGATTCTCCACTGGTTTGTGTAATGGGGGCCCCGGTGCATTCCTTTGCTGGCAAAACATGTGTGTGCGTCCCATTCCCCCCTCTTCTGCCCCTGCCTACTCAGAGAAGGAGGCTGCAGGTCTGCACAAGCTTTTTCAGCAGCATCTGTGTAGCCACACCAGACTGAAGGACTGATCTAGATGAAAACTGACACTTTCTCCCCACTGGTTTGAGAAGCTGAAGTTAGCTGTGAGTGCAGAGCAAGGTGAACACTGTGGAAGTTAACAATGCAAATGAAAGAAATGCCTGGCTTAGGAGCACTGGCTTTACCTGGCACCCTGTGTGAAGGCATGCATCCACTCACTGATTATGAAGGAATATCCTACAGGCGTTTCTCTGGGCACACAGTTGACTCAGGCAGGGCTTTTTATTTTAAACTCAGATCAGTTCCTTCATTCAGTGCAATGACTGGCATCACTAACAGCTAATACTGCTACAGCAGAGGGGACACCTTGAGGGCAGGAACAAACGGCAAGTACTGGGAACTGCCTATTCAAGTACTGATGCTGAGAGAAATGTCTGGAGAATGGCAACGTCCCAGATGTGAGGAACATGGGAAGGTCATCCAATGGAACAGGCCTGGTTTTATGTTGACATTAGAGGAAGGGTGCCAGCTTTCAAAATGGTTTTTCATTTTACTCTGACACATAGCTTACTGTTACGTGCGTGATTTAAAAATGTATCCCTTGGGCCAATGAGTTTTGTAGCTGCTGCCGTAAGGAAATGCAGACTTTGTAGTGTAGTTCCATGATGTTCTTCTTTTTTGTTATTCTTCCAGATCAATAAGACTCTTCCTTTTGATGCCTAAAAATGCCCCCAGAAATTTGGGAACTGATCAGGTACAGCATTTAAAAATTATGCTGTTAAGAACATATTTCTGATGTTATTGAGAGAGATGCATCATTGACTAAAGACTGTTTTTCAGACCATTTGCTAATTTGTGGAGGGACAACGTTATATTTTTTTGTTGCCCTGCCTGCTTGCAATACAAAAGACTCACAAAAATTTATTATGTGGTTTTAGACTGTAGAAAAGAGAAAGGATTTTGGTACGGTAATAGGAGAATTACAGCCATGGGGCTGTAATTGCTTTACCATTAATAATATGCTTCATTCCTGTAGAAATAAGCCCACAGTTCCGTAGGATGGGAAATCTGCTTATTATGAAGGCTAGTACCATATGACAGTGGGCAGAGTTTGTGAGGCTGCCAGTCCCGACAGGACTCAAGTTTTCATTAGCTGCTTAGTCTCCTCCAGCAAGCTGTCTCTGAGTCAACAGCCAGAGAATAAAAAGTGAAACTGAGGCTACATAGTCTTACTAGGAATACAGAGGAAAGTGACTGAGGGAACACTTGGCACCTCTGCGGCAGAAGGTTCCCAACTTTGTAATTTGCCCTACCTTAGTGGACTGCCTGGGAGCATAACGCCAGCATGACACACACAGGTACTTCCGAGGTCACCGAGGCAAGTGGGCCCACATGCTTTCCTGACTGCAGGACCAGGAATTAGGTTACAGTGAAATTTACACTACTTAACTTACAGAGTGAAGAAGGATTGATTAATGTAATTCTGTAGTGCATGAATTCCATCAAGTAATGCTTTTGCTTACTAAAAGCATTGTAGGGATGGAAACATTGAAGGGTTGTTTAAAATTTAGAGATGACCTCAAGCCTATAACAAGAAAAGGAATGCAAAGATTTATTTAAATACTGCTTTAAAAGAAATAACCAAAAATTTGGGTCTGAGCAGAATAGCTTTTTAGAAGCTTTTTTTCTCTTAGCTGTCAGGCAATCTCAGTGAACACACCTACAAGCATTTAAGGATTATATAAATAGGTACACCTGGGGACAAAGCGCAAGTATAAATCTTTACATCTGGAGCTGTAGTGGCTTGAGCAGCATTATGGAAGACGGAAACAGAAGCATGGTAAATGCTGTGTTAAAGGGTAGTTGCTGTGCTGTACAGAAATGGCCGATTTGTCTGTGATCCTACTTTTTTTTTTTTTTTGGTGGATGTTTAAATCTGGAAGAATTTAATTTCTGGAATGGAAATATTTTGGCTCTAGGGCTTTAAGGGCAGTCATATGAAGAAACTGTGTTCAGGAAAAACTAGGTAAAGATAGGTGTTCTTATGTGTGAGTATCATGCAAAATGTCTGACTTGCTTGTAAATCCTACAGTGAATCTAACAATCCTTCTGAGTATAAGTCTTCCTTATACTTTCTGGTAGGAAGAATCAAGAGCTTGAGGAGAAGGGAAGTGGAGGAATAATTGCTGTGTGTGGATCACGGACAGTCAAACCCCACGTCCTCTTGTGACTTAGTAGCCTTGGAGGTATAATGATCTTGTAAGCAAGTTTGTTAGTACTTTTCCTGAGGCAAGTTCAAGAAAAATGGTTTCAATGTTTTCTGTGTCAGCAGGCTGTGATGTGGTGGAAGGTGTATGGAGGTTCCTTTCTTTCTTGAGAAGTGACATGTAGGTTAATGCTTACTACTTGACTGCCATTTTCCAGACTAACAGTAAATATGAGCCCAGAGGAGCCAAACTCAGCTTCTTGTAGGTGTAGTGGGATAGTTTGGTAAAACTCAGTACGGGGAAAATGAGAGCAATATTTGGCACTTCGATAGACTTGATGGCTATAGGTTTTGAGAAAGGAGGCTGTTTGACTTTAATAACAAGTGTTAACCACCATCATTAATATGTCGGGGTGACTTGGTGATGTGCCAGAAGTTGATCTCTGTGTTTTGAGCAGCTGAGCAGTGGAAAGAGCCCAGAGCGGTGAGGTGTCAGAACTTTTCAGAAAGCATGCCAGGATACAGAATGTGGATTAGTAGAGGGAAGGAGCTGTAGGCCTGCGAAAGCACCGTGCAGGGACCGCAAGAGACTGGGTGAGGTAGGAAGCCACGCTGGTGTTTGTGCGTGAGCAGCCCCCCCTTCCCCCCCCCCGGCCGCGGTCTCAGCTCCCGCTCTAGGTAACGCTGAAATCGGGCGGGCCCCGCAGGACGCCATTAACGGTCTCCTCCTCTTTCCCGGGCCGCTCTCTAGCGCGGCGCCGCGCGCTCGCGGCGCCTCCATTAGGAGCTGCGCCGTTGGCTTGAGACATAACAGAGAAGATGGCGGCGGGCGCCAGCCGGGCCGTTCACGTGACCTAGAATCCGATTCCTTCCAGACACGTTTCGACGCCGCGCGCGCGCCGGGGTACTCTCGCGAGCGCGGTGAACAAAAGCAGAGGGCAAGGGCGGGATGGGGGAGACAGTGATCTCGTGACCGCTACCCCTCCCACCCCGTGGAGGGCTGAGGTGGATAGGGGAACCCAGTCATATCAACCCCAGCGGGTGCCGTGAGAACCTGGCACCACAAGTCTCGCGACACCTGTAGAGCGCCCTTCACCGAGGGCTTAGCTACGGAGGTTGACGCAGATCTCGCGATAACGCTCCTCGCTCCCATTTCCCCGTTGGCGCAGCTGA
>VZRI01000697.1:0-23372 GCA_013397515.1 Upupa epops | reverse complement strand
GCGGAGTCAGGCGCAGGCCTCCGACCTAGTGTGGAGGGGGTAGAAGTTACTTAATGCTTAGAGAAACGGGGGTTGTTGAAGGTGCGGAACCGGGGGTAGCGAGATTCAGAGTGGGCAGCTGGCACGGCCGGGGCAGCGTTTGTCGTGGGCGGATTGGAGGCAGCTGCTTCGGAGTCCTGGGTGAAGTAGGTCAGGGAGCCGGTTTTTCACTCCCCTGCCTCTCTTCGCCCTCCCCCTGCGTGTCTCCTTATCCCTCTCTGCTGTCTCCGTGATAGCACGTGACGGCTGCCGGATTAGCTGGGCGGCTGCGGCTGCTCCCTGCTGCGCCGAGAATCCCAGCCCGCAGTGCCGGCTGCACCGCTGCACTGAGATGGCGGCCGCGCCGCCCTTCGTCGCTGCGACATGTCCGAGATCAAATCTTGGCAGGTGTTGCCCACACAGTGGAAACGATGGGGTTATAGTGCGAGGAGATTTACACGTCGCTTCTGTTGACTTTCACCTAGTAGAGTGTCTTTGATCCATTTATTTTGGGTTGGTTTTTGGGTTTTTTTATAAAATAACTTTTTAAGTGTCATGATAATTTTTGGATCAACTGGAGAGAGAAATTTTTTTAAGTACATTTGAAGACGATAATAGGGCGCCTGCAACGGGAGGATGTTTCAGGAATCTGATTGTCTTCGTCAGTAATGAAGACAGCTGAACATGCAAAAGCAAAGAGTGTTGCGATCTTTGCTTTGGATTAATTTGAACTTTCTGTTGGAAGAAGTTTTTTTAACTTTTTATTTTAGTTGGTTTTATAGTTGGTTTTAATAAGATACTCGGATAAAATGCAATCTTGGTTTTTCCAAGTAAATTTCTAATGCTTCCATGCAGACCAACAACTGTAGTAAGCTTACTGAGTTGCTCACTGAATTCTAACGAAAGAGTCCATACTATGTTGGACAAAACATCAGGATTACAAATTACAAAATGCAGAAAAGCAAACAAAAACCGTATTTGCTGAAGCAATTGCAGGAAGTTGCCTCACTTTTGATTGTGGAGGGAAAGAGGTTAATTGAGAACTTCGGTCATTTATGTGTATAGTGTGGGAAGTACAAGTCTGTGGTATTTGATTTGGCCTGTGTAAGATACTCTTCTCATTTTGTTGCCTGTGTGCTGCATGTTTGTTGGTGGATATGAAGACAGTTGAAGTTATAATCTTTAAGTACCAACTGTAGTTTTGATTCTTCTGCATTTACGGAAGATGTAGGTGATAAGTTTATTTGCAGCAAAACCTTGTCTGCACGCTGCTTGTTCTTAACAAAAGGGCTTGTTATGTTTTATCAGAAATGAGTGATATGCTTACCTTTGTTCTACTTTTTCTAGTTTTCTGGTCTAGACTTGAATTCTTCGGATTCCCAGAGTGAAGGAAGTGCTTCAAGCAGTAAGTACATAAAAGTTCTAAAGCATTACAAGCACACATTTTTAGAGAAGATTTTTTGTAGCTGTGGAAAGTAACTTACGAAGCTAGGATTTACAGAGTGTGATAGGGTAATTGAGGAGCTTGTTAGTCCTGCTTAGAAAACACTGTTTACTTAAAATAGAAGCACATAATTTAGCAGTGCTGTGGCCTGTGTAAATTTGACGTGCCTAACTGACCTGAGAGAACTTAGTGTTGAGTTTCATCCCGGGCTTTCTGTTGCCTCTAGTCAAATGGTGGAAGTATTACAGCGGTTGTAATACTAATGTGATTATCTTCTCAGAACAGCTAGCTTGAATTTGAATGTTTGCTGGTAAAACTTGTAATAGTTACATGTACTAGTCCTAATTCATTAAGTAGAAGTGACATGCTCTGATGTGTGGGGCATAAGTGCGTTTAAGAAGAGTGGGGAATCTTCCAGGAATTCACTTTTAGCTTGTACCTGATACATTTGGAGTCAGACTGCTTAGTAGACAAATGTTTCAGGTTTGTAAATGAAGGATGGTATTTAGAGGCAGTTACACGTGGTTTTGGTTTGTTGTGAACTGGATTGATAGAGGAAGTTGAATTTAGGCTGAAATAAAGTTTATTACCACAAGAATAATAGTGACTGCCGGTATTTTAAAGACAACGGAAATCTGGCTGCTCAAATATTTGGCACCAGTTCAAGTCTTAATGAGTTAGAGGAAAGCAGGCTTTCATAGCAGATACTGTAACATCCGTAAAGGATGTGTGTAGCTTGGCCAAAAAAAAAGGGAAGAACATCAGTGCCTTCTAAAAAAACAAAGAGGCAGTTACCTAAATGAGTATGTAAAGAACTTAGTCCGTACTGTGGTGGTCCTTTTCAGAGGAAAAATATGAAATACAGTATTAAAAGACAGTTGCTTAAAGCTATCATAAGAGACCTTGAAGCTTGTGAGGCACACAACTCATTACTAAACAGAAGTTGTATTTGGAAAGGTTAGTATTTCAAAAGGCTCTAATGCTATTGTCTTGTAATCATACTTTTTTTTTTTTTTTTTTTTTGTCCTTTAGAAGGCAGATACATTCCTCCTCACTTGCGGAATAGGGAAGCTTCAAGACAGGGTACGTATCAGAAATAGGACAGTGACACTTGTAACTGGTACTTGGCCTACTTCAGAATATCTAGGAACAAAGTTACAAGGCTTTGACGGTACTGTTAGAGGCGATTATGACTACTTTGCTTTTAGCATGCTAAACTTGGTTCCTTTGCCAGGCTACGTTTTGAAGCTCATTCGTATCTGATTGGCAGAATATCTTCAATATCTCATTAAGCAATTAACTGAAGCAAGATTGAATTCTCCATTTCAATTTGAGGAGTAGCTGAGTAATCTTGAATATTAATTCTAACTGTATTTTGGGAGTACCAGTTTTTCTGCTAGTGACTACGATGTGGAACTTAACCAGCAAGTTCCACAGTTTCACTTTCTCTTAATTAGGGAGCACAAGAAACGAAGCAAGAGCTCTTGTTTAGCTTTTTGTAGTTTTCATGAAGTCTGCAAGACTATGTGCAGAAGGAAACACAATGCTGGTGCATGAAGTGTCAGTTGTGTGTTTGCACGGGAGTTGTGCTGAGGAATGCCCTTTGTCTTCCACTTGATTTTTTTAAACAAAACATGATAAAACTGTGGAGTCTATATTTTTATAAGATTGAAAGTTTGCAGATAATACAGCATGTGTTATGTCAGCCTGTATAGATAGAAGAGAGACACCCTCTTAACACTTACTGAAGTAATGGAATGGGGGAACCACAGTATTTGTTACTGTGTTAAAACAAATCTTGTTTGGCTCTGAAACAGTGTTGTTGTTTATTTTTTCCAGTATGTTTTTAAATACTGGGAGAGGATTACTTCCTTTAGGAGTGGGTGGGAGAATATTGAGGTGTATGGTCATGTATCCCATAGTGATTCTGGAGATAGGTAAACTTAAATTTGTCCGTAGGAAAAATGTTCCACTGCAGTTTATAAAGGTGGTGGTTTTGAAAAACGATCAGTATGTTTTTTCTCTTGTCTTCTTGGATGTCCAGACTAGCGAGCATGATTTGATGTTTGGAGTTTTTTGGGGCTGCTTTCTATGGGCTTTTGTGCTTTTTCAACTGCAGGGAAGAACTCTTCAGGTGGCTGTGGATATTTGTGGCTTCTTCTCCATGTATTGTAATTTTTAACAAGCTCCAGTTTAATTCTTGGCGGTATTGCATATGGGGGGAATACTTTAGTCTTAACCTTGAGCTCATAAAAATTACCTGCTATATATAGGACTGTTCATATCTTTCCTATGCAGGATCAGAGTTCAAATGTACATGTGATCATTGTGTGGCTTTTCTGGGGCTTCAAGCTTCACCTAGCAAACATGTAAACAAGTCATGGCTTGTTCAGTTAATAGCACGTAGGTTAACCAAGGAAAGTTGGCAGCCTAACATTTAAAAACTTCCTTTAAATCTGATTGAGTACTCTTATCAGACATCAGACTCCTTTGTGGCTTCTTAGAGCAAGGTTCGCAATGGCTAAATTGAAAAGCTACAATGCCAGTTCAGCCGCCTACTGAGAAAAAACATGGATAACCATAGAATGGTTTAGGTTGGAAGGGACCCTTGCCCTAGGTAGGTATGCCTCTTGCTAGACCAGGTTGCCCAGAGTCCTGTCCAAATTGGTCTTGAGCACTTTCAGTGAGATGACAGTTGTGCATCCACAACTTTGGGTGGTATGTTCAAGTCTCACTACCCTTGTAGTGAAGATGTTCTTCCTAATACATTATCTAAATCAACCATCTTTTAGTTTGAAATAATCGGTACAGATCAATATAGATACCATCAGTGCAGTGGTGTAAAGCTGAGCTTTTACAGACCTGTTGCACACTTTCATAAAAGTAATGTTTGCTTTTGTTACTTATGACTATATTAACAGCAGTTACTCTGGCTGTTGGAAGGTGTCGTCCATATTGACTGCTCCATGGAATCTGCAATGACATATTTTTTCAAGGTGTAGGTATTAGCAAACAACAGACGACACCTTGGATAGTAGTAGTGTTTGTAACAGCTTTTGATGCAACCTTGCACGTAGAAACTGAATCGGATTATTTATGTAAAAATCCGTTAAACTACTTGGTTGATCTGTATTTCAGTAATTCATTTGAATAATCTTGCTCCCATACCACGACAATGCATTCATTTCTGCATTCAGAAAATTAAATATATTTGCTTCTCTCGTATGTTACTCCCTTAGATACGCTCTACAAGTAAATAGTGTGTAGTTATTAGTTAGGGGTTTTTGCTGTCTTTTAGCTGATGACAGTGTAGAAATTTAATTCATAGCCACTATTAAAGTTGCACAATGGGATTACTTGCAGTTAAGTAAGAACTTGCAGTGGACTTAATGCTTCAAAAATAGCTGTTATGTTCATGAGTAGCTGAGCATTTTCATGCTCTCAGTAGTAGTGATGAAGGAAGGACACAAGGGATCTAGGGTATTTGTTTTAAACTGTTGTGTGCTGTGGCTTACTCTGTACACCTGCAGATCCTGTAATACGGAGTATGCGTAACAATAGGTCTGTGGGCTGCTTAGTGACAATTGTGGTTTTCAGCTGTTGAAGGTACAGTATATGGAGCTCAGGTAACCCATATGCCAGCGCTGAAGTATCTGTCTTCTGTAAGCTTGACTTAACACACTAATCCGTGTAGTATGTAATTTTCTTGTTGAGCGTACTGGGAACTGCTCTTGTATTTTTTCAAGTCTTAATCTGATTTACAGTAGGTTGCACAATGCATGTTAGAACTCGAGGGACTTTCCAAGCCCAAAGGACTATGAATTTTTTTTTACGCCATCATTAAAAACCTGATGATGTCACAGCTTTTCAGGCACTGTGTTGATAAACGGTGTTAGCATACTAATTTGCATTTTATAATGCTCTGATTGAGCATTGACAGTTCTACCACTCTTTACACCTATGGGTGTAAAAACTAAGAAACTGGTCTGGCAGTTCATTAACATAGTGAATCACAAACATAGCCCTTTAAGGAATATGTTACATGGAATTTATACGGGGTTTTAATTTCAAAAGCCTTAATGTTTTAATGAATTAAATGTGTTTAATTAGAATGAATAAAATTATATGTGTTTGGAAGAGAGAACTTTGATTTCTTTATGGAGCTTTTCTTCGAACTTTGGTAGAAGATGCTAATGTAGCATGGAGTCAGCCAAAATGAGAAACTGTATCTTGGTAGCATGACATACCTGACCTTATTTTTCTTTTCAGTGTGGCTTGGAAGTCAAAGTAGAAAAAAATAAAAGTCAGGTTTTAGATGCCTGCTAAACAAGCTACAAAGGACTGTCTCGTGCATTAATGAAACTCTTAGGGTATTCCTGGTTTTATCTCAGCAGTCTTTACAAAGTTAATTTATCCTTAAGGACTAAAGTTACATCTCCAGAGCATTTTGGTGTCTTGAAACATTCCGTGATCTTGTGTACTAATGTGTATCAAGATTTTTTTCTTTTTTTTCTCCTGCATCAGCTAGTCAGACCAAATAAATCACGGGTACCGCACTAGCGTTTTCTTTTAAGCTCATTGTGCGAGTCTGGATAATAATTTCACTTGTACATGAGGAGGGCTTTCTCTTTTCTCTGGCAGTCAATGAGAAATACTTAGAACTTAACGTTTGTACATCCTTCCTTCTTGAAGGACTGTCTTGTAGACCTTCCAGTAGAGACTTCTTGGAAATAACTTCTTTTGTCTTGTAACAGCCAAGACCCTGTAATAGATGGCTAAAATGTCTTTCTCTACTAGGTTTTGATAGTGGTGGCTGGAGTTCCAGCAGAGATAAGGATGCATATAGCAGCTTTGTTGCACGGTCTGACCGTGGAGGTAAACCAAGCTTCTTCGACCGTGGAAACGGACCAAGAGGAGGAAGGCAAGTACTTTTCTGGGTGGTGCATATAAATTCTGTCTTTGTTTCAGTAGTGCACTTGTAATTGTGATGCTGAAATTGTAGTTTTAGGTGTGAACAACAGAATGAGGTAGGAGGAACCTGGGGAGGGGAGGAGAGAGAGAACCTTGCTCTTAAAGCTTTGTGAGTTAAAGGATGTGAAAGTTGCATGTCTTAAATGCCCTGTAGACCATCACCAGCCACTTACTGAAGCAGTAATGACTTACCAACGTAACCATTTCACCATAAAAGTGCTATGTGGATGGGTGGCTACTTTCAGGAAAGAATATGAAGATAGGTTGGGAGCACATAAAGTAGATCAAAATGGGGGTTATTTTTTCTTCAATTATTTTCCTTTTAAAAAAGTGTAGTTAATAAAACTGGGTGAGACTCTTGCAGGTTCTCTACCTTACTTGATCAGTCTTACACACATCATGCGTTCTATGCACAAGTGTGGTGAGAGTGACCTTTATCGACTAGTAAAGCTGACGCTAGTCCTGTATCCAGACTTTTCTCAAACATGATTTACCAGACCAAAAACTAAACAGTTGAGGTAAGGACTTTTTCCACCTTCTTTCCAAGTCAGTAATACAGGTGAGCTCCCTTCTTATAAAAATTAAGAACGCGACATGTAAACGAGGTGTTTAGTTTGGTCACGTGTGGTGGGGGATTAAAGGAACAAATTGCAGCATGGCTTGGACAGTGGGAGTCCTGTGAGGCATGAAGTAAGGCGGGGGGTACCAATGTCTCTTAACATGTTTAGGTGGCACGATATACAAAAAAGGGTTAAGACTGAGTAACTTTAATTGCATCTCTGCTGGCAGATGACTGACTAGATTAGATTTGTTACATTTAACAAATGAAGTTATGATACAAGCTCAGTGTGTTAAACCAGGCTGTATAATCTTCCACAAACTCTCCTCTGTGACAAAATAATGTGATCCAGTCTGATGGCTGGGACTAAGCTTGTTTTAGTTCATAGGTCAAGAAGCAAGTACACAAAACCCAACAACTTGAAGTTGTCGCACAGTTGTACGTGTAACACAGCATATGCCACTTAGTACGTCACAAAATTCTCTTGCGTGGGAACGGTCGCCTTATATTCTTCATGTGTTTAGATATGAAGAGCGTGGAAGAGGTGGTGACTATGATAGGAGTGGCTTCGGTAGATTTGACCGTGGTGGGGGTAGCCGCTGGTCTGACAAGTCGGATGAAGATGACTGGTCAAAGCCTCTTCCCCCAAGTGAACGCTTGGAGCAGTAAGTAATGTCATAGTGTTAGTTTGTTAGCAACTGCTCGCTAGTGTTAGCAACTAAAATACTTTCTTGTTTCCAGAGAGCTGTTTTCAGGAAGCAATACTGGCATTAACTTTGAGAAATATGATGACATTCCTGTTGAAGCAACAGGCAGCGACTGTCCTCCACATATTGAAAGTGTAAGTTCTTTTAAAAAAAAGTGGTTTGCCTTGATGAATCAGCATGTGAAACTTGCTGTCATACTACATTAAGTTGAAGAGGAAAGTTAGACTGTTTTGTAGAGGAGAGTTCCGTGTAATGAACTAAGCGGTGGGAGAAATCTTGTAAGCTTGTTCAGTTAATGCTTGTGGCTCACTTCTAACAATGGCCTGTCTTTATAAACAGTAAACGTGAAGAAGGAGGAAGTGCTTTGAGGTGTTGTGCCTGTTGGAGTAACTGCTTAGGCATGGATATTGTCTTTATGCCAAGCATGCTATGCTGGTGTAGTCTGTGCCTCAGGGTTGACTAACTTTTATGTGTCTGGACTAAGTAGCTGCCAGACTGGATAGTTTAGCTCCTGCATATGAGCTTAGTAGGTAAGAAACATTACCTAGGTAGATTTTAACGGGTAAGATCTATCGGGTAGGAAGAGATTTAACAGAAGCTACTTCACAAAGTGTTACCCTGAATGATGTATGTTTGCTGAAGGGAAGTATCCTCATCTTAAGTAATACCTTACAGTTCAGCGATGTTGACATGGGAGAAATTATTATGGGAAACATTGAGCTCACACGTTACACCCGTCCTACTCCAGTCCAGAAACATGCCATACCTATTATAAAAGAAAAGAGAGACTTGATGGCCTGTGCTCAGACAGGTAAGTTAGGAGGCCTACTGTGGGTCTCTCTCAGTAGCAGGGTCTTTTATTCCTTAAGCTGCAGATGTGTTAATGTACAGCTTTCCTGTTCTGATTATTCTGAAATGCCTGTAGTGCTGGAGAGGAATTTCTTTTAGTCTTGTATCTGCTTTAGCTGTGGCTTGATTCAGTTTACTGTATCGTGAGGGAAATGCTCATACGTTAAATCCTACTTAATTTGGTTTCCGATGCTGAGTGTTAAGTCTTTCACAGATAAACTTCATGGTGAAGGAGTGCAGTCCAGTGATACAGGTATATCCTTGTGACTAGTGCAGATGTTACTGGGTATATGCTAGTGATAGTAGTCAGTAGCTGTAGTCAGCAGTACAGCGGCTTTGAGAGTAACTGTGAATAAATCTGAGTTGTGTCCCGATAGGATCTGGGAAAACAGCTGCCTTTCTTCTCCCGATACTGAGCCAGATCTATGCAGATGGCCCTGGTGATGCCCTGAGAGCAATGAAGGCAAGTATTGAAATGCTCAGTCCTGTAAAAGCTCTGACCAGTGCATGTTTTTGTTCGATATACTGATGCCTGCTACTGAACGCAATAACTGGGCTTACTTGTTTTGGATATGACAGGCGGGTTTCAGCTTCTGAACTTCCAGAAGACGCTTGAAAAACTGAAAAATGCAGGCTGTGGAACCTTATTTTCTTACCGAAAGCATCAATCCATGATGCATGTAATTGTCTAGAGAAAAAAAAGTTTTGTTGTTGCTTTTAAAAAGGCTCCCCTTGCTACAGAAGAGCTCCTTGATCACAGCGTAGTGACTGCAGGATAGGCAGGAACAGGTTTCATAGGCAGTATTTTGCTTTAAATTACAGATTTATGTTTCAGGTCGTAGAGTCAAAGCTTGTATAGCTGTGTTGCTGTTAATATATTAACTAGCAGCTGAATCTTGTGTGGTGTAGTAGGACAGAGTTCAGATACATTGGTTAAAACAATCTGTCAACCATGTCTTGCTAAGAAAAGACAAACTTAAGTGACTTGTATTGCTTCCAGTAGCTGTCTTAGTTCCCTTTGTATTTAGGAAGTGTTTTCTTTCTTCAGGAGAACGGAAGGTACGGGCGCCGTAAGCAATATCCAATCTCACTGGTGTTGGCTCCTACTAGAGAACTAGCAGTGCAGATCTATGAGGAAGCCAGAAAGGTATGTCTGGTAGTTCATCATTACAGAATATTTAAATACAGTTTTTCACAGGGCTAACCCACTTTGTTTTTGCAGTTTTCATACCGTTCAAGAGTTCGTCCATGTGTTGTATACGGCGGTGCAGACATTGGTCAGCAGATAAGGGACTTAGAGCGTGGATGTCACTTGCTTGTAGCAACTCCAGGACGGCTGGTTGATATGATGGAGAGGGGAAAGATTGGACTGGATTTCTGCAAGTAAGTAAAGTGGTGTCTGTGCAAACAACTTGAAAAATAGAAACTTTAGGGTAAGATCTAGATGTAATGATGTTTAAGTTACAGCTTTCTGAAAACCGTATGACATCTCTGTGAGAAGTTAACCCAGTGCCTGTGCTAGGCTACAACATAAAGAAGCTTTGAGGAGTAACTTTTTCCTATTACTGTGTAGGTATCTAGTGCTTGATGAGGCTGACAGGATGCTCGATATGGGCTTCGAACCTCAAATTCGTCGAATTGTGGAACAAGATACTATGCCACCAAAAGGGGTTCGTCATACCATGATGTTCAGTGCTACATTCCCCAAGGAAATCCAGGTACTTTGCAAAACTTCAAATAGTTGAACAGCTTATCGAGCCAAGTTTAATCTATGAAGAGGGGTGAATAAAGCACAGGTTTGAGATGTTGTTTTGTTTTCATTTCTAGATGCTTGCTCGTGACTTCCTCGATGAATATATCTTTCTGGCTGTTGGCAGAGTAGGTTCTACATCTGAGAATATAACACAGAAAGTGGTCTGGGTGGAAGAACAAGATAAACGATCGTTTTTGCTTGATCTGCTAAATGCCACAGGTAAAGTACCAGTTTCAGATAAGGCAAATCTAATGTACTTGGTTGTTACTGAGCAGGTGAATAGAAGGGTATTTTCTTAACACGCAGTGATTGCGTTGCAGTGACTGAGTGTCAATTTGAAGTTGATGTAAGATGATCTCATAATAGAGAATGGGGAGATTGGTCTCAGTGTCTTCAATTCACTGCTCCTTCAATCCTGAATTGAAAGTGCTTTTTACCTGAGGTGAAGGAGCTAAACGTTAGTCTGTGCAGCTTTTCTTTTGCTAATGGGTGCTTTTTAATTACTTTCAGGCAAGGATTCCTTGACTCTGGTGTTTGTGGAAACCAAAAAGGGTGCAGATGCTCTTGAGGACTTCTTATACCATGAAGGATATGCCTGTACAAGTATACACGGAGATCGTTCTCAAAGAGACAGAGAAGAAGCACTGCACCAATTCCGTTCGGGAAAAAGCCCGATTCTTGTTGCCACAGCAGTAAGTAAAATCTGGGAGGCTTGAGCCAATAAAACTATTTGGCATGTGGAATTTTGCAAAGATCTGATTTAATCCTTTAACCACTAGGTAGCAGCAAGAGGACTGGATATCTCAAATGTAAAGCATGTCATCAACTTTGATTTACCCAGTGACATTGAGGAGTATGTGCATCGTATTGGTCGTACAGGTCGTGTGGGAAACCTTGGTAAGTATGGTGTGGAGTTTCCATAGAAAGCACTTTGATAGCAGAGTTGGTAAGTCTAGTAATACCGGATAAAGAGCAAATTCCAGGTGAGTGTTTCAGAAAACCTTGTGCTGCCCTCTGTAATCAGAAGCCAGTGTGAAGAGTAACCTTTGAGCTAGTGCTTCTGACGAAAACAAGCTCGGATATCATGTATAAGCTTGATCCTTTTCTGCGTTAGTAGGTAGCTGGGTTTTTTGTAATTTCCTGCAGTGGAATAATAGTCTTTAAAACAGATTTCTCATGTTTGCAAGCTTTGCTATAGGGAATCTGATGTCACACTTTGAGAGTCGGATGCATGTAAGTGCTGTATTATTCTTGCTTTGTGGGGGGCTAAACTTGTATGTTTATTTCTAGGTCTTGCCACCTCTTTCTTCAATGATAGGAATACGAATATTACTAAGGACTTGCTTGATCTTCTTGTTGAGGCTAAGCAAGAAGTACCATCTTGGCTGGAAAACCTGGCGTATGAACAGCATCACAAAGGAGGTGGCAGCCGAGGACGATCTAAGAGGTAGTGGTCACAACTGTGTCTAAACGTACGCTTTATTCAGGAGGATGAGGCAGTTTAGTGATTTTTGTTTTTTTTTAAATTTCTTTTTTTCTGACACACAAATGTAGCTGGAGGAAGACAAGTTAGCGCAGTATAAACTGATAGAGTGCATTGGAATGGTGGCAGCTTGATTCCTTTACGTCCTCTAATGAGGCAGTTGATTCATGAGACTTTTGTCTTGAGCGGACAACTAGATGCGGGTGCTGTAGAGTGACATTTAGCAAAAAGAGCTTGAGAACTGAGAGCACTTAATAGAAATGCATATTTGAGAGTTGTGGCATATTCTGAAGTTCCTGCCAACTGGAAAAAGGGAAACATAACACTTATTTTTTTTTTTTTTGAAAACATGATCTGGGAAACTACAGGCCAGTCAGTCTTACCTCTGTGTTTGCCATAGAGCAAGTCCTGGAAATCATGCTGAGGAACATAGAAAGGGAGGTGATTGATAGGCATCCTGCATAGCCTCACTACAGGCAAGTCATGCCTCACAGACCTGGTGGTCTTCTATGAGAGGCTTTCAGCACAGTTGGGTAAGGGTAGAGCAACTGACGTCGTTGTTCCTGGATTTGTGCAAGGCATTTGTTTCTGTCCCATGTGACACCATTGTCTCTAACATAAAAGAGATGTGGATTTGACAGATGGACCTCTTGTTGGATAAGGAATCGGATGGACAGTCACACTCGAGAGTTGTAATAGATGGCTTGATATCCAAGTAGACATCAGTTGCAAGTGGTGTTTCTCATCTGTTTTGGTTCAGTGTTTATAACTAATCTTTGTCAGCGGTAGGGACACGGGATTAAGTACACCCTCAGCAAACTTGCTAGTGACACTGAACTGTGTGGTGTGGTTAAACACCGGAGGGAAGAGTGGTAACGAGTAACCTTGAGAGACTCGAGAAGTGGAATGCTGCAGACTGTACAAGGTTTGACCAAAACTCTGAGCGCTAGGCCCTGTGTCTGGATAGGGGCAATTCCAAGCACAACTGCATGCTGAGTGGTGAATGGATAGAGAGCAGCCGAGAGGAGAATTGCTTGGTGTGGGGATGGTCTTCACAGGTGTGAAGTTCAGCATGAGCCAGTAGTGTGTGAGCAGCCTAGAAGGGCAGCTACCCTGGGCTATATCAAAGGTATTGTGACTGGCAGGCCAAGGGAGATTATTCGTCCTGTCTGCTCTGCTCTTGAGACTCTGACCCCTAGAGTACAGCATCCAGTTTGAGTTCTCTGCAAGAAGGATGTGGAGCTGTTGGAGTGAATCCAGAAGAGGGCTGCAGGGATGATCAGAGGGCTGGAGCATCTCTCCTATGAAGACAAGCTAGGGAAATTGGGACTCTTCAAGTGGGAGAGAAGGCTTCGGGAGGCATCTTATGGCAGTTTCCAGCACATGGAGACCTGTAGAAAAGCTGGGTAGAGACTTCTTACCACATACACTTTAATGGTAAAATAGGGAGAAATGGTTTCAAGCTCAAAATAAATTCTGTAGTCTGGGTGTTGCCCGGAGTTGTGGATGCTTTTTTCCTGGAGAGTATTCAAAGCTGGGTTGGATGGGGCTCTGGTCAGCCTGGTCCAGTGAGAGGTGTCCTTACCCATGACAAGCAGGACTAGATGATCTGAAGTCACGTCAGAGAAGCTATTACGTCTCGGTGTGCCAGAGATACGCCGCGAGCAGCTGTTTTGATGTTTGGATGAAGGTAGCAGATGCATCCTGACAGAAAATGGGGGAGAGCATGGCAGACTGTGGATGCGAGGTGACTTGTAAGAGGTAGCACTGAATCAAGTGGACTTTACCAGGACCTGATAGAGTCAACTAGAATTACTTCATGTGAACAGAAAAATTTTCCTTTGTGTTGCAGACTTGTTACACTCTGTGGTGATTGGATGGCTGTGGTTGGTAACAAAAGAAATGTAGTATTCTAAATGTCTGCAGTGCTTAAAAGACCACTGACTTTGCTCAAGTATTTTTTTTTTCTTTTAAACAGCAGCAGATTCAGTGGGGGATTTGGTGCCAGAGACTACCGAACAAGCGGCGGTTCTAGTAGCAGTATCTTTAGTAGCAGCCGACCAACAAGCAGTCGCAGTGGAGGAAGTGGGAACAGAGGTTTTGGAGGTAAGTAAAACTGGACAGACAGTGCTGGCAAATGGGAAACGACGTATACAGTGCTTGCTGTAGTAAAAGCCCATGTTGGAGGCTGTGTTTTAAATACAGTCGGTCATCTGGCAGTTGTTATGTACAGTCTTGGTATCTTCCTTGTATCTAGGCTAGTGCAGGTTGCCCGCCCTTGATCAGTTTGGTACCTGTTAGACCAAAATGCTGGAGAGACGTGTGCATTTGGCCCAATACTTCTGGGGAGGGTTTCCTGTAATAGACGTCGTCTTTTATGTGCGCTGGGCTGTCTTGTGAAGGTGCAAGTTTCCAGCAGGTTGATTAGAGCATGATTTTCTCTTGCCTTTTGTGTAGGTGGTGGTTATGGAGGCTTCTACAACAGCGATGGATATGGAGGAAACTATAACTCCCAGGGGGTTGACTGGTGGGGCAACTGAATCTGCTTGCGGCAGATAACCTATCAAACAAGCTAATATGGAAACCACATGTAACTTAGCCAGACTATACCTTGTGTAGCTTCAAGAACTCGCAGTACATTACCAGCTGTGATTCTCCACTGAAATTTTTTTTAAGGGAGCTCAAGGTCACAAGATGGAAATAAAGGAACAAGTAACCCTATCTCGAAGGTGGTTTTGAAGACTCTATTGCTGTAGTCAGGATTAACTCCCCTCCCACCCGGCCCCACCCAGAAACTGCATTTATGATTTTTGTGACTGAGGATCATTTGTTTGTTAATGTACTGTGCCTTTAACTTTAGACAACTTTTATTTTGATGTCCTGTTGGCTCAGTAATGCTCAAGATATCAATTGTTCTGACAAAATAAAAATTACTGAACTTGGGCTAAAATCAAACCTTGGCACACAGGTGTGATACAACTTAAACAGGAATCACTGATTCATCCATAATATTCCAAAGTAAGACTTATGCAGTAGCCTGCATTGGGGCTTATGGTATCTGCAGATTTGAAAAATAAAACATCTTGAGGCATATCAATGCAATTAGTTTCTAATGTGGCAAAACTGTACTAAGTTCTGATTTGCTCACTCTATCCTGGATAGGTACTTAGAACCTGATAGCCTTTAATAAGCCATTCCAGTCATGATGAGATGATGATGTATGGGTACATGCATACATTAAAAGCACTGTTTTTGAAGTCATTGCAAGTAAATACAGCAATTCCTTTTTCAATATTTAGGCAGATCATTAATGTGAGCTAGCCAAACATGGGCAGAACATTACAGGGAACGTTTAAAGGTCTGATAACTTGAAATAGTTTTTAGGAGAATTCATCTATTTAGACTTTGTAAAAATGCCTGCCATATGAAATTGAAATGGTAGAATGGCTGACCATGGCAGTGATTGGCCCTCCCTAAGGGCCTGACTGAATTTTTGGTCTAATAACGCATGCTAGTGTTGATGTTTTTTGGTCAAGAGGGTATGAACAGGAAGAATTATGCAGCAGGCTTTATTTTAATGCAGATTCACATTACTCTGTTCAAGCTGCGTGGAGATGTTAAACTGGCTTACTGTAAAATGGCTCCAGAAGAGTAACAAACAAACCTGAGATCACAGAGGTTGGAAATGTACATAAACTGCACAAGGTTTCAATTCTGCTATCAAAGTGCAGTTTTAGTCAGTTTTAGTTGCATAGGTTTCCATTGTATTTATAGTGTGTTTATGCGAAATCTGGCCAAAGATAAGTATTGTCCACCAGAAAAAAAATAATCTCTGCCACTTGGTATTTCTGTGCTGACTTCATGGCCAGAGCAGTTAACCAACTTTATCTGCAGAGTGGCATGGGAAAATGGCAAAAATCTCCTAAAGTGCAATAGATTTTTTCAAGTGTATTGTGCCTTGTTCTAAAACTTTTATTAAGTAGGTGCACTTGACAGTATTGAGGTCATTTGTTATGGTGCTATTTCAAGTCTAGGTTTAGGCCCTTGTACATTTTGCCCATAACTTTTTACAAAATACTTCTTTTATTGCACATTCAGAGAATTTTATATATGTCTTGTGTGCGTGTCCTTAACTTCCAATCTTATTTTGTCTCTTGGAGATTGAACGCAGCTTGTATAAGAAGGAAATAGATTCAAAAACGTATTTGGGACCACGGGAATGATAGCTGGGAAGAAAACTTTGCACACGACAGATTTCTAGATACTTTTTGCTGCTAGTTTTGTGTAATATTTATTGAACATTTTTGACAAATATTTATTTTTGTAAGCCTAAAAGTGATTCTTTGAAAGTTTAAAGAAACTTGACCAAAAGACAGTACAAAAACACTGGCACTTGAATGTTGAATGTCACCGTATGCGTGAAATTATATATTTCGGGGTAGTGTGAGCTTTTAATGTTTAAGTCATATTGAACTCTTAAGTCAAATTAAGCAGACCCGGCATTGGCAGTATAGCCATAACTTTCTGATAGAAAAACAAAATTGGCAAATTAAAATTAAACATGCCAAGGTTTTGATACACTTGTCTTAAGATATTAATGAAACACTTCTAAACACTGATGTGAAGTGTCCAGATTCTCAGATGTTTGTTGCGTGAGTTTTGTTTAGTTGTGTGTTTTTTGGTTTTTTTTTTTCAGTGAATGTCTGGCACATTGCAATCCTCAAACATGTGGTTATCTTTGTTGTATTGGCGTAATCGGTGACTTGTGCATTTTAGCAAGTTTTATCAGCCAGCAATACTTTCAGTTCAGATACAAGGATTAAAAACAATATGCAAGAATGGACTTAAACTTGCTGAATGTGAAAATTTTGAACTTCAAGTCACTGTAGGTTTAGAATTGCTTATTGTATTAGTTTAGATGCTAGCACTGCATGTGCTGTGCATATTCTTGATTTTATTAAAATAAAAGTTGAACTGCACAGTTGACTCATTCGTGAAGCGTCACTCTTCTTGTTTACCAGTTCACGTGCAACTCTGGAAGCAGGTAAATCTAATGTGGTACATGTCAATGGCAGCTAAGCCTTGTTCCTGTAGCGGTCTTAAAATACCCTGTGCCTCAAGGTACTTGGTACTACTGCAAGCTTCTTAGAGACACAAGGCAGATGCGGGACAGATGAGATGACAATCTAATTGCTGGTTCTTTTTTCCTTAAAAATACCAGGGCTAGATGTAGCAACGCTATATTGAGCTCACACTCAGATTTGATTCCTCAGCCATGTAGTCCTAAGGCCCTAATCTCAAAGTTGTACTTCTGAGCTTAGCAGAGATGTCTTGTAGTAGATGACTAATTTTCTTGTCCTTACTGCTTGCTTGCAACAAGTGTGTGCAGTTCTATGGGTAAAAGAGTAGTATGTAACCTGTTCCAAAGAAGCGTCACCTCTTTCTTCTTGCCTACAGTCCAGCTTTGAACTGGTTTTAGAAAATTAAGGTCACAGGTGCCTGGCTATATTGAAAGCTAGGCACAAGTCCTGATTGATGCAGAAGAATGTATAAGGTAGGTTCTTTGTAAATAGAAGCTCCGATCTAAACCGATTAGAAACTCTTGCATTCACCACGATTAAGTGAGATGGGAGGAAGTAAAGCCTGTGAACTGATCCGTGTAAGTGTGCAGGCAGGTGCACGGTATGGGTTGTGGACTGTTGTGAATGTGGGTTTTGAGTCTTGTTTGTGGGTGAGAATCTTGTCTCCTTGGTATGCCGCCAGTAGTGGGTTTTGAAGAACTAGCACTGACTGACTATGTGCCATACTAAATTTACCTGCTTTAGACTTGTGCTAATTATCAACCTCATCCCGCAGGGCTTTGTCTTGTCTTGCTGTGTCCCTGCATGTGCAGTATGCGCCTGAGTATCTTCCAGAAGCTCTAATAGATCCTGTTTTTCCCTGCCCAGTGTTATCCTGTGGATAAGGTAGAACTACAGAACTATGGTGTAAAGGACTGCAGTTAGGAGGTGACCTGGGGGATCTGGAAGTTGAGATTGGAGCCTGAAGGTTTGCTCTCGGCGCTCAAACGCTTATAAAGGTTTGTAAAGGCTGTTGGAGGAAGCACGGGCATGGTCAGTTACTGGGTAGCAGAAAAAAAGCACAGGGATTCTAAGCCAGACACAGTGGAACCGTCAGTGTAAAGCAAGAGGAGCTTGAGTACAAAGTGAGCGAAAACCAAAGGAAGAGGTTTTTTGCTACTGTGTGGTACAAATTTAGGAAAATACTCTTCTTTCACCGAGGGCGGAGGAAGCAACGTACCTCTGTTGGCAAGAGGTCAGAACTAGGCTAGTGGGAAACCACAGGTGTTCGGACACTTAGCATACTATGGTTAGAGAAGCACAGAGAGTGTTCCCTTATGAGGTGGTAGCTTGTGCTTCTTGGTATGCTGGATGACATAACTTTTCCCGCAACAAAGGGTAAAAGCTTTAGGATCGGCGTTCTTCGCCTCTTGTAATGTACAGAAGGGCTGTGAAGTGAAATGGTGGATTACTGGATTGTCTTTGTAGAGCTGTATTGTACCAGGTCTTCAACGTGTGCAGTAAGGCCAGCCCCTATGCAATAGGTGGCTGTATTGGGCGACAGTGGCAGTGATAACAGAAAGACCTACTTCTGTTTCTGCCTGATAAAAAGTGATCTTGAAACGGCATCCCTTGTACTCTGCAGAAAAGGGGTGGAATTGGAATCCATTACTGAGTATTTTTGTGCAGGTTGGGAACACAGTGGAATTAGAGGGGTTCGATTACTGGTTTGTTAGGCTTCAGTATGAAATACGGACAGCGAACTGAGCTATGGAAGAAGCGTTCAGGCAGGATTTCGACATGGCAATGGAACGTAAGTTGCACTGTTACACCTTGTTAAAACCGCGTGTCTGTAGCTGCCCGAGTGCGAATGCTCGTTGAATGTAGTGTTCGCCGTTGATCGCTGTCTTCATGAAAATAACCAGCAGTTGGTTGTTACGGTCTACACTGAAATAACACTAGTAAGTACTAGCTTTAATTGTGTGCACGAAGGGAGCAAAGAGGAGGTCTGTCATTTTGTTCCTTCCAACTTTCTCGTCAGCTGTTTTATATTCATTAACTTTGCTAGATCTGTTGCACTAGCACTCAAGGCAGTCTCGCAAGACAGCTATAACTGGATTATTTTTTCACAGAATAGTTTGGGTTGGAAAAGACCTTTAAGACCATTAACCTAACTGCTAAACCACGCTCTCGATCACCACATGAATGTGTCCAGGGATGACAATTCAACCACCTCCCTGGGCAGCATCTTCCAATGCCTGATAACCCTTTCAATAAACAGCTACTACCTAATGTTCAACCTGTATTTTCCCTGGTGCAACTCAAGGGTGTTTCCTTGTGTTCTATCCCTGGGAAGGGACCAGTATCTCCTTTTCTACAATCTCCTTTCAGGTAGTTGTAGACAGCGATAAGGACTCCCCTCCGCCTTGTTTTCTTCAGACTAAATAGTCCCAGTTTCCTCAACCACTCCTCACAAGGCTTGATCTCCAGATCCTTTGCTAACCTTGTAGCCCTTCTTTGGACCTACTCCTGCACCTCTTTTTGAGACAATGAAGATTGCCAAGGCTATAGAGATGACAAAGCACTGTGTGAGACTATCTGGGTTACCATTTTGTGTCAGAAAACACTGCAGTGCAGATTGGTTCTGCTGGTCTCCTAATTGGTTGATTGCTTCGTTTGTACCATTCACGTTGTGAAAGCATCACTGATGCATAGTGCACGTGTAAGTAGGCCCCAAATGCGATCTCTTTAATTATACTGGATTCATGAAAATCTTACTTAGCAAGCTCAAAGAACAAAATAGGCCTGGATCAGAGCCCAAACTAAAGTGTTAACAGTGGTAGGGCCTGGGTTGACCTCATTGGTCCTCTGCTGGAACCGGTAGTGCTTTCTGGGTGTTATTTAGGCAAGATCTTGAAAGGCTGCCCGTGCTGCAGCTTGCTCAAGTCCTTCCAGTTCATTAATGGTGATGGCGGAAGGAAATTCTGTTGTATAATTAGTCATTAGGGGCATCAGAATTGTGCAGAGAATTTTCGCAAGCAACGGAAATCTTGATTTATACTGTTTTGTGAAGACTAGGTTCCAAAGGTCATCTAGTCCAACACCACTACAACGAGCAGGGACACCTCTAACTAGAACAGATTGCCCATAGCCCCATCCAACCTGACCTTGAATGGCTTCACAGCTGGGGCTTCCACCACCTTTCTGGGCCTGTTCCAGGCAGCCCCCACGCCTCAGATTCAAGAATCTTTTCCTCCTCTCAATCTGCCCTTTTCTGTCTTCAAACCGCGACCCCCTCATCCTGTCATTCCCCACCCTTTCCCAGCCTTCTGACAGCCCCTTTTAGGTGTTGGAAGGTCACTAGAAGGCCCCCCTCTGGAGTCTTGTCCTCCTCAGGCTGAATAACCACATCTCTCTCAGCCTGTCTTTGTAAGAAAGGAGCTCCAGTCCTCTGATGATTTTTCTGGCCTCCTCTGGACTCACTCCAACGGGGCCTCATCCTTCTTGTGCTGGAGCTGCCGTAGCTAGACGCAATTCTCCAGGTAAGTGCTGGCATTAAATCTATGCTCATTGCCTATTATACTGTAGAAATGGTTTTCTTGCATATAATGTATGAAATTAACTCCATTCTAGATTAAAAAGGTAAATCTGAATTACGTGGTAAGTTGGTCGCTACAGGTAAGAAGATAAATTTAGAGAAGACTGACTGGTGGTTAGATCATGAAAAGAAATGAGAGGGAAATTCTGCACAGGAAAAAAAAGTTAAAAGTTGTGTTTTGGTGAATGTAAGCATTGCCTCTCTGGTGAGGTAATCCAATTTCCCGTGCCTCAGAGTAGTTGAAGAGTACAACTAATTGCTCCCCACCGCATAATAATTTGCCCTTCATTGTTATCCCAGTGGATTTGTAGCATTCATTGTGCCATAATTTGTCATCGTGTTCTCAAGCAAAAACAGTCATCGGTATAGAAAGACTTGCGCAAACATCCTTTGAAAAGAACAAATTAAACATTATAGTCGATTCAGTGGCGCTTGTTGTAGAACAGTGAGTACAGTGTTTATTTCTCTATATCAACGTATACACAAGATGATTAAACATAAAATCCAATGTTTACCTCCTATTCATACACAAATCGCCATACCCGATGAGTATCGGTGCCGATACTCAGAAAAAACATGCAACAGAGCTAAGTCCAGCTTGATTATGGGATGGACAGAGCTGGGAAAGGCACGGGGCCCTCTGCTAGAAAAGCTTGGGGTGAACTGTGTGAGATGCAAAGAATCCTTTAATCTCTTCTATATAGAGTTTTTAATGGGAAAGACTACAAAATCTGTTTCTAGATGAACCCTGGCACTAAACGTTAGGCTGAAAAGAAAGCCTATTACCTTTTTAGGGTTTAGACCGGTATTTTACAGCACTGGATAAGCCAGAATTTGCATCATAGTCAAACTTTCATGCTGCTAGAGATGGTAGATTTTCATCCGTCTCTAATGGAACTGTTCTCTGTCGATATGAAAGTTGGATTTGTTTTTTTAAGACTCATTAATGAGAATGTGTTGAATTCAGTGATGAAGGAAGGGTGGTGTTTTTTCTTTCCCATTTGGATGACCCAAACCAGCTTGTTCTTTCTAATTAATGCTGGGCCTTTTGATACCTATAGGATATTTGCTTCCTTTTCTATAATCTTCCTGAGCCACCTTCCCAAATGACCCCATCTTCCATTGTTCTAAAAAGCTAAATCATTAACTAACGATTATAAAGAATCAAGTAACTCCCCTGATTCCCTCATTAACAATGTCCTGTGGCTTCTTCAAATCACTTTCCACGCATGAAACCAGCGGGAGCAAGAGAGAGCTGCTACAGTAAGCTCTTACCTAGACTTGAGCAAGAGTATGGAGAAGGAATCCATGACTTTCACCTCCATAAATGCCGTCTTGTGGACCTTCACCTCGTAGCTCTGCAAGAATGATCGTCACACACACAAAAATCACGTAATGGAGTCAGAAGCAGCCCAGGAGTGAAGATTTCCCTCTCATGGCGCATCCTCTGTATCTTCTTACTTACGGCTGCTGCTCTGGGCCCTGGAATCCAGCCAGAAAAACATGATCTTGAACTGATTTGCAAATCCTCATGGAACGGGAACGCTATGGAGAGAAAAGCTCTTGGCTCTAATCTTCATCTTGCATGGGGCCGCTGAGCAAGGTATTTGCAGGAGGCAGAGCAGAGTCAGGCTGGTTTTGAAGGCCAAGGAGGGAAAAATAACAGATATGTAGGCCTTTGATGGGTGAACCTGACTGTGCAATTAGAATTGAGCTTGCCGTAGTCTATTTCCACAAGTTTCTTGTTTTATGCCCACTTTTGCAAGTGGTAAAGAGTAACATGGTGCCTGCAGGTTGTTGAGGTTGGCTTCAGGTCTCCGGCTGTCTAAAAAACGAGATGCAAAGACAGAGCTAGAGAGAGGGAAGAAGGATAGGAATAGAAGGAAGTGGTTTTTAAGTGAATGCAGGGAAAAGGGCAATGCGAGAACAGTTCCTTTTGCGGAAGCGGTATGCTCCCTTTTAAGAACAGAATGTGCCAGGCTGGGCAGTTGCAGCCTATGTGTCTGTTGTGTTGTGCCATATGATCTGTCTCTTGCCTCTCAGAGAGCTCTCAGGTCTCAAAGTCTTCATTGCTCTTTGTGTTCAGGCATCTCGGGCACTGTCCCTAGAGTCCCTGTGTTCACCAGCCTAGTGCCAACCATCAAGCGCTTCCTTACTTGCCTCACAAGACGCAGCACGGTCTCATGTCTCGGGTATTTTCAGTCAGTTCTCTTAGGCCTCGCTGTCACAGGATGCATCTGCACAGACTGGGACTTCCCTGCTCTCAGGGGAGGTTTAGACTTGACATTAGGAAAAAGTTTTTTTACTAAGTGATCAGATTTTGGAACAGGCTGCCTACAAAGGTGGTTGGGTCACTGTCTCTGGAGGTGTTTAAGGTTAGGCTGGATGAAGCGCTGAGTGGCATGAGCTAGATGTCAGATGTTTAGCTTTACTTGGTTGGTTTTAGGTTGGACTGGATGATCTTTAAGGTCTTTTCCAGCCTCATCATTACTGTGTACCACAGCCACCGTAGGTCTTGACGCCAGATACCTTGCACATCTCCTCATTTTGATGCGACTTTTTTGGTAACGGATCATTGTATCCCCTGGTCTTCTGGGGCTGCTGTAGAGCTGCCTAGCCTGCTCATTGTGGTTCTGTGGGTCTTTCTTGTTAGCATCACAGACCGGGAGTAGTTGTTCTTGATGAGAATATTCTCCCACCCTAGTGCCATATCTACGCATTTTTCAAACTCCTCCAGGGATGGTGAATTCCCTCTCTGTGGACAGCCTGTTCCAATACTTGACCACTCTTGCAGTGAAGTAATTTTTCCTAAGATCCAGTCTAAACCTTCCTGGCCCAACTTGAGGCCATTTCTTCAACACATCCCATATTGACTTGAATGGAGGTATATCCTGACAGGAATGTGCAACTCTGCGAGGTGACGTTGGTCA